>SJYX01016767.1:241558-294031 GCA_006410675.1 Oreotragus oreotragus | reverse complement strand
GGGGGGGCGCCGGCGGCGGCCGCGGCGGCCCCGGGGGGGGGGCGCCGGGGGGGGGGGGGGGGGGGGGGGGGGGGGGGGGGGGGGGGGGGGGGGGGGGGGCAGGCCTCCCGGGTGCAGGTAGCCTGTGGTCATGCCTTGGGGAGCCTAGGGAGGGGGAGGGGCACATTTTTATCCCATATTTGGTGATATGGTGGGCTTCAAGTCCTTCTCGCGCCCTCATTTGTCAGGACTTAATGAGAAACCCCAAAAGGATTTAGAAATTTCCCTTTCCCAAGGACAGGAAATAAATGGGAATGTTCTAGGGAATTAGGGGAAAACCCATCACAAAGAGAGACAGCCTTTGTTGTCTGCGTTTGTGAGCATGCAAGTGTATGAGTGTGAGTGTGTGGGAGTCTGGCTGTAAGGGGGTGAGCGTGTGTAAGGGGGTTAGTGTGTATAAGTGTGTGTATGTGTGTGTAAGAGCAAGGCCTCACCTCCAGGACTCATGTGCTGGGCCTTGAGGCCATGCCATTTTGAGAAGGTTAGTCTCTTTGGGGGTGTTCAGAACCTCACTCATGACAACGATTCATTCTTTGAAGTTCTCAGCTTTGAACAAACAGCTTACCTCTCATCAGGCGTTTAGTTGGGGAAGTAAGCAGAGCATCGCAAGCAAGTGTAAATGCTGGTTAAACCATGAGGACATGAGGAAAAAACAGATTACCGTGCGTCATGAGTACCCTCACTCATTTCTTCGATACGACTCGCAAATCTTTGAGGAGGGGTGGGAAGAAAGGCTCGGAGGCTAACGTGGACACTAGCTGGGCCTCAGCGTGAAATGGCTTGTCTCTGCTTCAGAGCTTCTTGAAAACCAGAGCATACCCTCTGGGAATGGGAGGCCTTGTGTCCAGTTGCTCACGGCCAGCCATTTATTCATTACTGTAAGGAGAAGCCATGTGAGCTGCAACTGGGAGACGCAAGTAGTTTCAGAGCAGTGAGGCCTCTGAGTAAAACAGAATTGCAAGTCCACCTCGCTCTTAGGATGGAGCCCACTCCCAGCTCGGCAGTCCCTTCAGGAGGCAGTGTGGCCCCCAGATCCGTGGGACACGGGACATGATGGGGTGGGGGGCGTCCTGCTTTCCTCTCATACAGACGGTGGCCTGCTCTCCTCATGTCCCACCTTCGTCTTCTGTCGCTCAGCCATCCCTCCTGAAATTCACACTGCCTGACGAGAGCAGAGCCTTGTTCTCTTTCAGCTCAGTTCAGTCGCTCAGTCTGACTCTTTGCTCCCATGGACTGCAGCACACCAGGCTTCCCTGTCCATCACCAACTCCCGGAGTTTACTCAAACTCATGTCCATTGAATTGGTGATGCCATCCAACCATCTCATCCTCTGTTGTCCCCTTTTCCTTCCACTTTAATCTTTCCCAGCATCAGGGTCTTTTCAAATGAGTCATTTCTTTGCTTCCGGTGGCCAAAGTATTGGAGTTTCAGCTTCAACATCAGTCCTGCCAGGACTGATCTCCTTTAGGATGGACTGGTTGGATCTCCTTGCAGTCCAAGGGACTCTCAAGAGTCTTCTCCAACACCACAGTTCAAAAGCATCAAAGGCATCAATTCTTCAGCACTCAGCTTTCTTCACAGTCCAACTCTCACATCCATACATGACTACTGGAAAAACCATAGCCTGGACTAGACGGACCTTTGTTGGCAAAGTGATGTCTCTGCTTTTGAATATGCTGTCTAGGTTGGTCACAGCTTTCCTTCCAAGGAGCAAGCGTCTTCATTTCATGGCGCAGTCACCATCTGCAGTGATTTGGGAGCCCAGGAAAAGTGTGAGCTCAGGCCAGGCATGCAGGGGAGGCAGCACCTCTGGAGGCTCATAGGTCAAGAAGTCCGGAATTCTTGCATCCAGATCTCCTTGGGTTTTTTAGGACCACTCCTGTTACTGGACTCAGATAGAGGAAGGGGACACAGGGGCCCCTGTGGACCAGGTGGGTCCAGCCCTGCAGTGACCATGGCCTGAGCTGAGGGTCAGCTTGGATTTGCAGGTGGAGACAGTGTCCCCCACCCCATGCAAGGCTGCCCAGTGCTGGACAGGTGGGCAGGATGGATCCCAGGGGACATGGCTGGAGGGAGGTCGGGGAGAGGGCTGAGCCCTGCTGGGCTCAGACAGATGCTTGCGGGGATCCTGGGATGGATGAGGAAGTCTGGTCCAGCCGTGGAGCAGGAAGTGGGCCAGCCAGGCCCTGGGGAGCCCTGCTATTTCAGGGTCAGGCGTGGACACGGCAGCCCAGGAGGGAAGCTGGAGGGCAGGGAGGGAACCAGGATAGCACGGGGGACAGGCAAGACCACTCTTGCTCTGAGAGCTCCCATCTGTGGGCCACCCCGTGGGGACAGAGTGGGTTCCCCTTTTCCACCGTTATGTCCCCAGAACACACGAGGACATGCAAGGTGGCAGCAGCTTCTGCTGAGTAGTTTCACTGGGCCAACGTGGCCGCTGAGACAGGAGCCCTCCAGGACTGTGGGCTGCCGAGTGTGCTGTGGGCCTCCGAGGAGCTGCGCTTCTCCAGCTCACACAGCAGAGACTCAGCCATCCGCCACCCACCACGCGTCTCATGGAGAGAGGGAAGACGAGATGCCCGTCCATCTCCCGCAGATGTGGCTCAGTGGCCGCCTCCCCGGGACCTTCCGTGGAGGGGCCCCTCTCCTGCTTCGCATGCACTTTGCTCTCCCTTTTTTTCCAAACTGCTTTTATCTTGTCATCAAAGAGACACAGTTGGCACTCGTGTGTCAATGCAGATAGAGCCTGCCCTTAGATCCCATCTCAAGGCTGCAGTCACAGACCAGGACAAATTAACAAAGCAAAACGTGTCTGGCCCGATAGCTGACTGCATGTGCAGTGGAAAAAGCCGAAAATAAACGCTGAGAGTTGATGACCTCCATGCCATCTGCGGGCATGGTTCCCAGACAGGGTGCGGTTGGGGGAAGGGTCCATGTCCACACTCCATACACAGGGCACTGGCGGGTCCCTGCAGCAGCGAGAAGTAGGCTCCAGAAACTGCCCTCCCTGGGCACCTTGGATCTTGGGCCCAGGGCAGACTACACGCCTGTCACCAAGGCTTCCCAGTTCCCGGGGGATGCCCATTACCTGCTTCTGTCTGTTCATCTGGGAACCAGCCCATGGGGCAGCCTGCATCTCCCCATTTTCTTTTCTTTTCATTTTTCCTCACTCAGACACTCTGCAGGATGAGTTTTGAAATCGACTGTGGTCTGGATGGTAAGCAGTCACTGTGCCGCTGAGTGCAGAGGGTCACCTGGTGGTTGAGAAGCTTTGTTCTAGTTTCAAGGGACCTAGGAAGGTTGGCACCAGGAAGCTGGCAGTGCCTTTCCCTCCTGCACCCCTGGTGCCACCTTCCTCCCAACTGCACAGGGACTAACCCTCCTGTCATGTCTTCCAGGATTCCTTTCTTTAAAAAAAAAAGAAAAATTAAATCATGCTTTATCTTCATGAAGCTGGAGCTGTCAGAGCAGAAATCAGCTAATCTATCTCTATTTTTAATAATTTCATTCATTGATCTATTGCGTGTGGGCCGTGCTGGCTCTTTCCCGCTGCACACGCTTTTCTCCAGTTGCGGCGGGTGGGGGCTGCGGTCCAGCTGTGGTCTGAGGGCTTCTTCTTGTGGTGGCTTCTCTTGTTTTCGAGCATGGGCTCTGGGGTGTGTGGGCTTAGCCACTCCATGGCATGTGGGATCTTGCCGGACCAGGGCTCGAACCCGTGTACCCCTGCATTGGCAGGCGGATTCTTAACCGCCTGGCCACCGGGGAAGTCCCTTCCATCCCTCTTTGGATGAACATTTCTTGGACTCGACTTTGAAGTGACCTCTTCCTCTTTACCTTTTTACTCACTTTCATCGTAAACAATACAACTATTTGTGTTGGTTATGTAATTTTTTTCTTGAAATGCATTATTACAAGGACAAACCAGTTAACACATCAGAGGGCTGGTGGCAGGGGAGGCGGTCCTGTTCTGCCCCCCACCCCCCAGGGGACTCGCCCTGGGGGGGCACTTCCAGACCCTCATCTGGAATAGGGACTGCATGAGTGTGCTGAGCACTTTGTGGACCCACAACACACACGCAGAAGAGAACCCAGACTCCCCACGCTTGTCCCAGCCCCGCGTGTGTCCCTGCGTGAGGGCTCCATGAGGACAGGGCTCTGGGTCTGCCTGCTCCCTGCAGTGTCCTCCGTGCTCTGAACGGAGCCTGGCACGCAGTGGGTCCTCTGCGTATTTGCGGAGCGATGTGTGAGTGGGTGAGAGAAGGCACTCACGGGGCCTCCCTTCCCTTCAGCCTGTCCCTCCCCAGGGCCCAGGCCACGCGGGCTGCTGTGCGGTGTGGCCGGGTCCCCCTGCCCAGAGCGTCCTTGTAACCCTTGCCATCTTCACAGCACTGCGTGATTGTGTCCCCACCTCTCCCCCACCCCACCCTACGAACCTCCATCTGTTGAAGCCTTGACCCCCATGGTGGTGGGATTTGCCAGTAATTCCAAGGTAAGGGGGCGAGGCCCTCACGATAGGATCGGTGACCCAAGAGAAGAGGGAGAGGGCACAGAGGGGAGGCCACTGTCTGTCTACCAGGACGAGAGACCTCCCGAGGACCCGACCTCCAGAACCATGAGAAGCCCTCAGTCTGCAGTCTTTGCGCATGGCAGCCGGAGCCAAGCCCATGACCTCAGGACGGTCTTCAAGATCTCAGCCCCCACCCACCATGAGCCACACCTGCACCGCCTCTCCCTTCCTGCTGGACCGTCCGCGTTTCCCTGGATGCACCAAGTTATCTCCCGGCAGCGCTTCTGCAGGCCGCTCCCTCTGCCAGGACGCTCTCCCTCCGTTTGTCACCCAGCTCCTTCTGGGCTCAGTTTACCCTCAGGCGCGTGAGGGTGGCCTACTGACCCCCGTCTCTGCCCACCATCCTTCCCCACACCCCAGGGTACTGTGGGGTCTCCTCTCTGTATCAGCAGGACTCCCCCACGCCCCAGGGCACTGCGGGGTCTCCCCTCTGTATCAGCAAGATGAGTCAGTGACATCTTAACCCCAGAACCTTGATGATGTCACACAACGAAGGTTTACCTCTCACTGGTGTTCAGAGAATTTCCTTGGGGCCCGGTCTTGGGGCCCCAGATCGCCAGTTAGGGCCCCAGGAGGATGGTGGCTTCACCCTGGGCTCATTCAGGAGAGTGTCGGGAACTCAGTCCTGACCCAGAGTGCGAGAGATCACTGCTCATGGTCCACTGGCCAGAACTAACCACCTGGGCTCAGCCTACCTGGCAAGGGGAGAGAGAAACATACAAACCCCTCTTGTTGCTCAGGAAAAGGAAAATATTAATATAACAGAATGGCCTCTGCCGTTGCCCATCATAGAATGCTCCCCACGATGTGTAACGGCTGATTTATTGTCTGCTCATTCCCTGCCCAAGACTGAAGTTCCTCTGGTCCCTGGCTTTCAGCTTTCCCCCTAGTTTTACCCTGGACACCTAGCGTGCGCCCCCCGACCAGGAAGGAGCGTGCAATTTTGAGAAGGATCTAGTCAAGACCAATGACTGCTGCTCCAAGTGGACGCCTGCTTCCCCTGGTGACACCCCGGTTTCTCAGATGCCCTGTGCTGTGTGCTGGCTGCAGTGGGTCTTTTCCTCACCATCTCCCCTTGGCTTCCACACCAGTGGAAGCTGTCAGGACCTATGAAATACCCTAAACACACTCCGTCTGTCTTGTCTGTTTTCCATTTTGTGTTTGTGCTGTTTTTTAGTACAATAAACAAGGTAAAATCAGTGAAGTAAACAGCATGAGGTTTAAAGTGTTTTCAACAGGCGACAATACCTAACTGTTCTGAGAATGTGAATCCTTGGTTTACACTGATAGCTGGAAAACAAAGTATTTGGATGGCAGCCAGTTTTCCAGGGCGGATAAACACCTTAAAAGGGACAAGTATTTTTCACAGACTGTCAGTGAAACAGAGGCTCGTATGTTTAAAAATAAATACCTAAACAGGGAAGAAAAGAAAAGAAAGAGCAAAGAGACTCTGCTAACCTTCAGTTTCCAAATGAGCTGAAAAACAAGTTTTTATAGTTATAGTTACTGCATCCAAAGAAACAAAACTCTTTTAACTCCGCTGTACCACTGTTCTCGATGAGTTTTTCTAAAATGTCACTCTTGAGATTGAACAAGGGACTTCACTCTTTAGGTCTTAGTTTCCTCATCTGTGAAATGGAGGCAGTTATAATTCCTCATTCACAGCATAATTATGAGAACTAAAGAGGTGAATGCATGCAGGGGGCTTAGAGCAGGGCGTGGCACCTGTGACATCCATGTCAGTGTTAGTCATCACCATCACCATATCATGATCATCACCATCACTGTTGCCACCGTTACCGTCATCACCACAATCAGCATTCACTATCACCGTCACCATCACCATCACCATCATCATCGTCACTATCACCATCTTCACCCTCATCCCCACCCTCATTACCATCCAAATGTTATCACCATCATCGTCGCCACCATCACCATCACCATCATCATTGTTGGTAGTTACAAACCTCCTATGATGAAAGCAATGAAAACAAGTGTCAGGAAACCATCCTCTGATCGGTATTAGTGGTCATCCAGTGAGATGCAACCTCAACTGCTGAGCATAGACCTGAAATATGAGTCTATTGCGGTTTTTCTGACTATCACTCCAGTGAGGCACAGGCATACATGTCCACACACTTCATATACCCACGCACTTGACTCCTTTCTGAATATTCTCCGTACTAGTACTACTGTGAGGAAGGCAACATAAAGGCAGTTGCTTAACTGGGTAGTTCTCAAGAATTCACGAATTGGCAGAATGCTTCTTCTTGACGCACCAGTGCCAGGGCTGCAGAAGCACGTACTCCAGAATGTTAGCAGGGTCACCCTTGGGAGCAGTGTTAGAAGTAGGCTGCCTGCAGGTGCCTAGTTGGGCCTGGTTTCCCCCAGTGTCATTATTCGCAATGCCCCAATTATGAAGCGTATGATCACTGTCATTTTAGTGGTTTCTGATCTTCTTCTTGCTCATCTTTATCTTCTAAGCTTCCAAAAGGAAACTTTTGTTACTCAGTCGCTCTGTCGTGTCCAACTCTGCAACCCCGTGGAGTGCAGCACGCCGGGCTTCCCTGTCCTTCACTACCTCCTGGAGCTTGCTCAAACTCATGTCCGTTGAGTCAGTGCTGTCATTCAACCATCTCATCTTCTGTTGGCCCCTTCTCCTCCTGCCTTCAGTCTTTCCCAGCATCAGGAGCTTTTCTAATGAGTGGCCACAGTATAGGAACTTCAGTTTCAGCATCAGTCCCTCCAGTTCAGGATTGTGTTCCTTAATGATTGACTGGTTGGATCTCCTTGCAGTCCAAGGGACTCTCAAGAGTCTTCTCCAACACCACAGTTCAAAAGCATCAATCCTTTGGCACTCAGCTTTCTTTGGCACTCAGCTTTCTTTATGGTCCAACTCTCACATTCATACACAACCGCTGGAAAAACCATAGCTTTGACTAGACGGACCTTTGTTAGCAAAGTAATGTCTCTGCTTTTTAATATACTAACTAGGTTTGTCATACTTTCCTTCCAAGGAGCAAGCGTCTTTTAATTTCATGGCTACAGTCACCATCTGCAGTGATTTTGGAGCCCAAGAAAATAAAGTCTGCCACTGTTTCCACTGTTTCCCCATCTATTTGCCATGAAGTGATGGGACTAGATGCCATGATGTTCATTTTTTGAATGTTTCATTTTAAGCCAGCTTTTTCACTCTCCTCTTTCACTTTCTTCAAGAGGCTCTTTAGTTCTTCTTCGCTTTCTTTCATAAGGGTGGTATCATCTGCATAGGTGAGATTATTGATGTGTCTTCTAGCAATCTTGATTCCAGCTTGTGCTTCATCCAGCCTGGTATTTCATATGATGTACTCTTCTTATAAGTTAAATAAACAGAGTGTAAATATACAGCCTTGACATACTCCTTTCCCAATTTGGAACCAGTCCATTGTTCCATGTCTGTTTCTAACTTGCTTATTGACCTGCATACAGATTTCTCAGGAAGCAGATAAGGTGGTCTGGTATTCCCATCTCTTTAGAATTTTCCACAGTTTGTTGTAATCCACACAGTTAAAGGCTTTAGCATAGTCAGTGAAGCAGAAGATGTTCTTCTGGAATTTTCTTGCTTTTTCTGTGATCCAGTGGATGTTGACAATTTGGTCCCTGGTTCCTCTGCCTTTTCTAAATCCAGCTTGAACATCTGGAAGTTCTTAGTTCACATCACTGTTGAAGCCTAGCTTGGATAATCTTGAACATTACTTTGTCAGCATGTGAGATGAGTACATTTGTGAGGTAGTTTGAACATTCTTTGGCATTGCCTTTCTTTGGGGTTTGGAATGAAAACTGACATTTTCTAGTCCTGTGACCACTGCTGAGGTTTCCAAATTTTCTGACATATTGAGTGCAGCACTTTCATAGCATCCTCTTTTAGGATTTGAAATAGCTCAACTTTTGTAATGAAAAGTTGAACAGTACCAGTGACAAGGCACCAACTCAGGTGCCACCTTCCCCAGAGATGGTTTCCTGCTCCCCTAGCATGAATCTCTCCAGGCAGAATCTTCTCCAGCCTGTCCATAGCAGGCTGGCGTTAAATATTGGCTACCAAGCAGGAAGCTGATCAGCCCCACCCCCAGCTCTTTGTGTAAAGTTGATCCTGCTAGTGACGGTGGAAACTGAACCACGCCTACGGCAGACATAACACAGAGACCTCCTCCAGAGTGTGGTCCCCTTTGGTGGGGAGTGTAGGGCAGGGCTTGCACAGGAGAACTTGGGCTGGCTCCGTCAGCTTGGTGCTTCCACCCAGCAACATCTCTCCATGTGGGAACGGAAAAATATTAACTCAGGAACCCATGCCCATTAGTGAATTGCTGTGTCTGCAACTTTACACTCATTAGAGTTTTAATAAACTCCTGCCTGTTTTTATAGGGATTTTTTTCCACCACCTTTGAACTACTTGAAAACAATAAAGTGCCCTCTTCACACAGGTTAGCCCAATGGGAAGACTGACCTTATTTCCACTCTCCTCCTGAGAGTGATGACGCAGCCGTACGAGCCAGGGACGCTGTGATCAGATGAGAGATGGACTTCAGCCTCTGCAGTGACCCCCGGAAGAGGAAGCAACTGGACATTTCCTCTGCACGTTGTCTTTTGCAAAGATAAAAGTAAGGAATATCTGTCCTGGATTGTTTTTCCTTCTTTGAATGCCAGAAAAAGTTGCTAAGTTTAAGGGAAATAGAGGCAGGAAAAAACCTGTATTGTTAAGTTTTAATGGATAATGGCAGGTCTTTGGTCAAACCAACCAAAGACCCATGTCTGCCGTGGCCATGACTGTCTTCACACCTAGAGGCCTGAGCACACTTTGGGGGACAGGTTTCAGATACGCCGACTCTTGGGGCTGACACGTTGACCGCCCCCCATTCCCTGGATAGTGGCGCCCGCCTGGGTGCACCTGTGCAGCACACCCTCGCTGTTGCAGGAACGCTCGTCCTGTCTCTTCCCTGAGGTTTGACTTCATCAGGAACTTCTGGAGACACCTTCCCTGATCGCCTGTGTGGCACTCTGTTTCGTCACCTGCTGTTCCTGCCTGTTTACCTGTTGATTTTCTGTTTTCCCCCCTGGAGTGTAAACTCCATGAGGGCAGGGATTTGTCATTGTCATTTTGTTTCTGAATGAATGACATGGTAGGTTACAGTGTAAAATGCTCCCGTTCTTAAAGGCACAGTGCTCCAGGCATCGCAGGAGACCAGGCTGGGTAGTCTGGTTTTGTGATCCCAACATTCAGGTCCCAGGACTTATTTAAAACCTCTTTTTTTCCCTCTTTCTGAACAGAATCCATAGTACTAGACTCAAATCCACCTCCCTCAGATAACCTCTCCCTCACCCTCTCTGATCCTGCATATGGCGCTCAAACATATATGGAGCGCCACTGCGTGCCACGCTGGGCTGCAGGGTCTTTGTGAACAGTGTCATCTCGACACACAGGCTGCCCCTGTGGAACAGAGCCCAGGTGCAGGGAGTGAGGGCTTCGCGGAGCAGAGTGGGTTAGGACTTCCCTCCCATCACCGGCTCCTGTTCTAGACTGAGGGACTGTCTGGTGAGTGGTACCCAAACCATCCTGGTGCTCATTTCCCCAAGCCATCTCTGTGTTTAAGACACTGTCCTTCACTCCAGCGGGAGCCCTACAGAGTATCTTCCAGGCCAGAAACTACTGTGTGGGGCCTTCTCTGCTTCAGATAAAATCACGCTGCCTCCACTGTCCACGATTCCATCCAGCACGAGGGCAAGGAAAATTGCAGAGTCACAGCTGCCTTCAGAGGGGGCTGACAAGCAGGCAAAAGGTAGATGTTTTGGAAGAAAGAGCCTTGTTAACAAAATGAGGGAGGAAACATCCCTGTTATTTATTTCTTAGATTCGTAGTCCATTTCACCAAGGGTGCCGACAATATTGCATAGAAATATTAGATGTTCTGAAGTCAGCGCCTAATACCCTGCCAGACAGACCCAGCTTCTGACTAGTCCATCATGCACACTCACACACAAGCACTCACACACTCACAACAAGAGATATTATCAACCTAAGTCATCCCCCCATCTTTTTTCAATCTCTGAAAAGCTGCATTTACCAAAATAAGCAAAACATGTGAGGTATGGAATCCACCTTGTTGAAGGGCTGGGTTTTATTGGTCACCCGGTAAATCAAACCACATGGAAAAGTGCTACATTTAGGAACACGCTGCGACTGTATTACCCCTCGTCTTACTGGTTCATCTCTAATCGGAACCAGCTGGCAATAAAGACGCGAGTTCATGGGAATCCACCCTTTGTTGAAAGCGGGGCCGGGTGGATGCTGGAAGCCGATGAGCACAATGAAAACAGCTGTAATTGACCTTGAGGTCAGGCCCTGGGTAGAACTCGGGGACAGAGGTGACGCTACAGCTGGTGCATAAAATGCTGGACTCCTGGTTACCTGTAACTGTGTATAGAGGAGCCAGAGAGGATGGCGCCACTTAGGAGGCTCCCCGCTCCCGCTCCAGTGTCTGACCCCACCGACCTGGCTCAGGCAGCTCTGGTGTCTCGCAGTTACTCTGGGCTGCTTGCTGACAGTGCCCACCATAGTGGTGATGATGGTGGCGATGATGATAATGGTGATGGTGGTGGTGGGATGACCATGCTGGTGACTAGGGGGGGCGATGCTGTTAATGGTGATGATGGTGATGACGATGGTGGTGGTGGTGATGTGAGGGGTTGATGGTGGTGACAGCGATGGTGGCACCAGTCAGAAACAGCAGACAGGCTGCCCAAAGCACGTGGACCGTCTCCACATCAAAGCGCTGTAGTGCTAATTCCATGAGCCTTGTAACCTTGATAGCATTACTCGAACTCTTTCCTTTTTTCCTTGTGATTTATCTCTCTTAAACACTCTTTCCCCCAAACAAGGAAACTGACTTCTGGATTCTAGAAATGGAACACGCACACGTGCGACCCCAACTCCCCTTCCTGTTGCTAATCAGCTCAGGGCTCCACCCTTTGGAAAATGGTGATGCATTAGGAGGGTCTGTGGGATATTTTTAGCACCTGACACCAGCCTATCTCTTCCTCTCCCTGCAGGCCTGTGTGATATGTACTGTTTAATCAACACACTTTAGTTAATTGTACAGACAGATTTTTTTTGACAAGTCTGCTAATACTTTGAGATCTGCAGGGGGTTCAGCATCAGGGTTGGGACTGTCTATCTAGACCTGGGCCAGGGCACACACCATACCCGGGCAACCCTTCCTCCTGGGCCCAGGGCAGGCCTCAGTGACACTCTCACAAAAAAATCTGCATCTCATTTCTTCTTGACACAGGATGTCTGGGATTCAGTACCAATTGCTGGAAGCTGGTGAGATGAAATTGATCTGTCATCCCTAGAGATGTTGTAATAAAAATAACACCAGGTCTTTTCATTTCATACTTAATCCCTTGGCTCCCACTGGCCCCGTAGTGAAAGTCAGGGGCTGATTAGAACGCACCACATTTCTGCATCATGAGCATAGGAGGATTTAACCGTTTTGGTGGTCAGCACTCTGAACGCTGCTCATTAAATCTGTCTAGGAGAACTACTGTTTGGAATCATACAACAGACTCACTTCTCTCTAGTGATAAAGGTGGCGGCACTGTATGCATGGATAGGCCTTGAAGCCCCTGTGTGTGCCCTGCTCACAGCTCCTAGCCAAGCGAATGCCCTCCCCAGAGCACTGCCCCTCCTTGGCACGGGCGACACTCCACTTTGCTGTTGGATGCGAGCTTCGAGAGGGCAGGGCCTTAGTCTGCCTTGTTCCCTGCCACGCTGCCTTGCCTTGGATAGTGCGTGGTGTGTAGAAGATGCTCAGGATATTTATGGAATCAGTGGGTGAATGACCTCGGCCAAAGGCCGGTATTCCCTCAGGGAAGGCGTCCACCTGCAGGGCCCTCCGGCCGGCTCCCTGCATGTGGAGAGAACAGCCAGGTGGAGAAGCCCGCCTGTATTTCTAGAGAGAGATGAGTGGTTTTTCTCGAATTCACTCTTGTGACCATGGGAGCCCCTTCTGATGAGCTGCCTGCTAATGGAGGCACAGCCACAGGCCCCAGGGCACCGAGGGACCATGGGAAGCCTTTCCCGTCACGCTTGCAGTCTGCGTGCATGTTGAGGAGACCGGGGGTGGGCAGGGGGTGATGAGCGTGCCTGGAGTTTGAGTTGCTCTCGTGGCGTTCTCCTCCCTGCTGGGCTCAGCGATGACTAGGCTGGAACACTTGTCTTTTCCGGCTCCCGCTTTTGCACAGGCTCTGGACCCGACTCCAT
The DNA here is from genome assembly GCA_006410675.1 of Oreotragus oreotragus. Taxonomy (NCBI): domain Eukaryota; kingdom Metazoa; phylum Chordata; class Mammalia; order Artiodactyla; family Bovidae; genus Oreotragus; species Oreotragus oreotragus. The sequence continues at coordinate 281,127 of SJYX01016767.1, read as the reverse complement.
GGCAACCTGGAAAGGGAGACACGGAGCACTGTGCGTCCTGGAGGGTCTGGGACGCGCAGAGGGAAGAGCACAGTCGGCTGCAGCCGCATCTCCAGCTGATGAACCACACTGGCCCTGCTCTACAATCTGCTTGAAAAGACTCTCCAGGGGGCCTGAGAACCGAGTTCCCTTGGTGCGTTTGGTGGGTTCCAAAACTGAACTTGGCTTGTTAAATCTTCTCTCAAGTGACGTGGACTGTATTCTCTCGGCAAGGACATGCTGGAGAATTTCCTTCAAGGAAATATCTTAGAGGATCCATGTCACTGGGGGAGTTTAGAGAGAAAATGGATCCCCCCAGGAGTTCTAATGAATGGCAACTGTCTTTCCCACACCCCTAGCCCTACCTGAGCTTCGGAGGCATCACGTGAATCACGACAAAGAACTCAGGCCACAGTTTTGGAATGAATTACAAGACTGAGATTTTTCCTGCCTTCATAAAAGACTCAACCTCTCTTCCCTTATGCCTGTGCTTTCCTCCAGATACGCGCTTTAATATCATGGCCCCCAGAGGGACTGTGGGGCTGTGGTCCCAGCTCACGAAGGCCTTCCCTGGGGAAGGCAGGGTCATAATGACAATAGCGTAAACCAAAGTCATGTTCTGAATATCCAAGGAGCCCTAACTCCCAGCTACCTCCCTGCTTTCTTCCTAAGAGCACTGAAGATGCTCAGCTAAAAGACCACTGGATCCAGCTTCCCTTCACCACCCCCTCTACTAACCTGAGTCTTCCGGGCTGATGGAGAGTGGGTGGTGCTGATGTGGCTCCGGAACCAGAGAAGATGCACCCACAGCTGAGGGTGTCGGCTGTGAAATCTGCTTCCAATCCCAGTGCAGCCAGGAGGCAGAGCTCAGGACAGGTTACTCTCTGGGCCTCGGAGATCCCTGCCTGCCAGGTAGTAGAAATTCCTAGCGCAGGCGTGCTGGGCAGACCCAGTGACTGGATGGGGACGGTGGTGATGACATCTCATTATCAGCATGACTCACTACCACTATTATGGATGACAAAGCAACTTCATCTGCAGTCTGAATGTTTCTGGAAGTCAGATAAGAGTATGTCCTCACCTTAAATCGAGGAAGATGCTAAAGAGAAACCTATTGCCTGACCCCGATCGGTGCAGTCCAGGAAGCAAATGAAAAGAGTAGTCTGGTTGTTCCAGAAAGGAGTTGGGGCCCCGGGAGCTGTGAGAGATGCTGGGGCTTGGAAGTTGTGGGCACCCCCCATCCAATCGGGTTGATGGATCTTTCCCAGCACATGACGTGCATACACCTGCCACCTGGCCGTCCTTTCTCCTGAAATGTCCTTTACCCTCCCTGCCGAATCACACTCCAGGATTAAAGGAATAACAAGGGCACCTAGATGTCATCATGCCTAGACAGTGCTTTATTCAATCCTCAAAGTAACTCTACAGAGCAGCAAAGTGGGCACTGTTACCTCCGTTTTATAGATGAGGAAAATAAAAGTCAGAGAAAGGGATTCTTTGCTCAAGGTTGTCCAAACAACCATCAGTAGACGCTGCAGCTTCTTCTCATGGAGTCCTTGAGACACCTCAGGGTTCCCTAGATCCCAGTTTGAAAAGCACTGCCCTAGCCACTCTCTTGTGGGTCCTTCCAGTGAGCCGTGTGGTTATTTATACGACTTTGGTCACCCTTTGTGGTCCTGAGGTGGTGAGAAGTGGATGGAATTCAGCATGCATTGTGCCCGGTGGGGCTCACCAGGTGCTTTGACAGCAAGATGTTTTCTTTCTTAAATCTGGAAATGGCTGGTCTCCCCAACAGGCACATTCTTGCCCACCCACGAAGGCTGAGGCCTAAAATTCTCCCTATTAACAAGCCCCTGCAGGCGCTGTGCACAGCGGAGCGGGCGGCCGCTCGGAGCCTGATGAGCGCTTTCTGCTGGCGCGCCCAGAGGGGCAGCTTCCTCGGTGTTCACCGTGAGAGCATCAACAGGAAATGGAGCCGGAGCCCCTGCTCTCCCGGATGGGACAGGTCCCCGCTTCCCTCCAGGTCTGGCTCAGCTTCACCAGTGGAATCAAAATGGAACGCGGGATATAATTACACTGGCCATGCTAGCAGCTGAGAAGCTCATGGGTTTGCTTACATGTGCACAAAATGAAATCTCGGCTCACGAGCAGGGGTTTTATGATTATTAAATGTGCATTGGCGGAAGGTTTGGCAGCTCTTTGGTCTCAGGCGTGGAGCTAGAAGTTGACTCAGAGTCCCAGGTGGTGGCTCCACGCTTGTCCTCATCTGTCAGTGGTGTTGCCCGTCTGCCTGGAGGAAGAGGCCCCTTCTGAGGCAGGAGGGTGCAGAGGGGATATTGGCCAGGAGCCAGCAGGGGTGGCACTCGAGCTCCCCCTACAGCCAGGTGTAGGTGGAGCCAGGCGTTGACCAATCCAGAGCCGTCAAAGCAGGGTCGTGGGTGACCTTCCAGGCCACCCTAAGCCCTGCAGCTCCAGGAGAAGATGGGAAGGTGCAAACACAGAAAGCAGCAGACCCAACCTCCTGACTCTCCAAGCCCAAGCTCTGAGAGGGGAGGGAGGCAGGACAGACGGCATTTATCTCAACTGATGTCCCCTGGCTCCCCAAGCCTGCGCTTTGAGAGGGCAGGGTGGTGGGACAGATGGCATTTACCTGAACTGCCGTCGTATCGGGGCACCAGTTACACCTCCATGAGTTTGAGAAGCACCTGGGAAACTGTTTATAGAGCGTGTGTCCATCTCCCGACTCTATACAGGCGAGCGCCTGCATTTGAGTCATTTGCACTGCAAAGGGTCGGGAGTCGGTTCACAGCATCTGGCCTTTCTGATGTGACTGTGAGTGAGTCACTGTGTGGGAGACAAGCTCCAGAGCAGTAGTTCTCAGACCCCCGTCCCTCGGGATCCCTGAGGGAGGTCGTGGTGGAGCCCAGGCTGCCGGACCCTCCCTGCAGCTTCTGATGTGTGGTTCATGACTGGAGCTCCAGAATCCGCTCCTCTCACAAGTCCCCTGGCAAGGCCTTGCTGCTGCTCCTGGGACTCCACTTTGAGAACTAGTCTTTTCCTGTCCTGGGGAAAAAGAAACTCAGCTTGGTCACGTCAGTGGTCCAAGGAGAGGAAACCAAGCCTTTTATTCCCCAGCATAGCAGGCTCACGCTTGGCTAATTAAATGCACCTGGAGATCTTTTAGAACGTTCCAGTGATGTTCTTTTTCTTTTTACTGAGATGCGTTTGATGTACAATATTACAGAGTTTCAGATTGTACAACATAGTGATTCACCATACTTGCGAATATACTCCACTTACAGTTATAAAACTTGACTGTATTCCCTGTGCTGTACAACATGTCCTTCTAGCTTATTTATTTTGTACGTAGGCATGTCTATCTCTTAGTCTGCACCCCCTAGCTTGCCCCTCTCCTTTACCTCTCCCCGCTTGTGACCGCTTGTTTGTTCTCTATATCCACGATGTCATGGCCATCCAAGTCTGAGATGGGAAAGAATTTCCAGACACAGAGCATTTCAGAGGGGAGTGATTTTATTAAGAGCAAGGAGCAGAGATAATAAAGGCGCTGCAAACACAGTGGGCTGACCTCCTGACAGACCAAGGAGAGTCAGTGCTTTTTGTGGGTTAGCAAGCCAAAGGTTATAGCCTCAAGACAAAGAAAAGTCCTGCTGGAAGGCTCACATTAGGTGATTGGTTAGGGCACTAAAGGGTGCAGAGAAAGCAATAATTAACTGAATTTTTTATGTACTAACACAACAAAATTGGAAAAGGAAAGTTTTAAAATCCTATTTACAACAACCTCAAAAAACACACCGGAGAAGGCAATGGCAACCCACTCCAGTACTTTTGCCTGGAAAATCCCATGGATGGAGGAGCCTGGTGGGCTGCAGTCCACGATGGGGTCATGAAGAGTCGGACACGACTGAGCAACTTCACTACAGGGTGATTGCTGGAATGGGCTTTTTTTTTTTGCCTAATTTAGGGTCAAGAAACCTACTGGTGATGATCAAGGGGGCGTTGGCAATGGTTACAAAGGGGCTCAGTCGGCTTCGGTGACCTTGGTCCCGGGCTCCGTGTCTGTGGCTTGGGGCGGGACTCCACATGCGAGTCTGTTTCCTTTTTGTTGTATTCACTAGTTTGTTGTATTTTTTGAGATTTCACATACAAGTGGTAGCAAATGGTATGTGTTTTTCTCTTTCTGACTTCTTAGCGTGATCATCTCTAGTTGCATCCGTGCTGCTGCAGATGGCATCTTTTTTCTTTTTCACGGCTGAGTGGTACTTCGCTGTGTATAGGTAGCACATCTTATTTTTCCATTCATCTGTCGATAGGGCCACACTTAGGTTTCCTTTTATTTGTATTGTAAACACCGCTGCTGTGAATACATGCATTGGGGTGCACATATCTTTTTGAGCTAGTTTTTTTTTTCTTTAGATAAATTCCCTAGGAGTAGGATTGCTGGGTCATGTGGTAGTTCTATTTTTAGTTTTTGGGGGAACCCTGACGATACTGCACTCTGGGGTGGGGTCCTGGCAAGCTGCCCTCCTCCTCCGGGTGCAGCCAGGGCTTAGGACCCTCACCCCTGCTCCTTAGCACAGAACAGGCAACCAGTTTCCATCTCCACGTTAGTATCTGCTGAGCATCCACAACAATTACCGAGTGCCTGTTGTCTTCCAAATGCTGTGTCAGAGGCAGTGGGAACGAAAGAAAAAGGCATATCTGTCTGGTCTCAAGCAACTCGCAGCCCACTGGAGTGGACAGACGTGCATCACAGGCGTGCGTCACAGGCAGGGGCTGCAACGGAGGATGTGCAGGCGCTACAGACCAGAAGGCAGAGGATCCTTCTCGCTGGAGTTGGAGCCAGGCATGGAAACTTCCAAAGAGGGTAGACTCTAAGCTGGGTCCTGAGACATGGTGAGGGAGAAGGCCAGCACGCTCGCTCTGGCAGATGGGACAGGCTTCGGTGTCAGTGCCTGAGGCCGCACGGAGCCGTCAGGAAAGCCTGAGCAGAGCGGCGTGGAGGGAGGACAGAGAGCAAGAAACAAGGTCAGCGGAGGAGCGCAGGGATTAGAAGTGAGCTGCCTTCGGCGCATCGGGCTGAGATTCACTGTCGCCCAATGAGAGAAGGAGATTTGGCCATGAGCCCCATGCTGCCACGTGGCGGGAGGTGTTCTCTCACGTCCCAGTGGGAAGCCCAGCCCTTTGAGCCTATGCTCCTTTAAAAAAGCACAGATTCTCATTTCTTCCCACGTGGTTTTGGTGCCAGGATNAGCCTGTGCTTTGAGAGGGCAGGGTGGTGGGACAGATGGCATTTACCTGAACTGCCGTCGTATCGGGGCACCAGTTACCACACCTCCATGAGTTTGAGAAGCACCTGGGAAACTGTTTATAGAGCGTGTGTCCATCTCCCGACTCTATACAGGTGAGCGCCTGCATTTGAGTCATTTGCACTGCCAAGGGTCGGGAGTCGGTTCACAGCATCTGGCCTTTCTGATGTGACTGTGAGTGAGTCACTGTGTGGGAGACAAGCTCCAGAGCAGTAGTTCTCAGACCCCCGTCCCTCGGGATCCCTGAGGGAGGTCGTGGTGGAGCCCAGGCTGCCGGACCCTCCCTGCAGCTTCTGATGTGTGGTTCATGACTGGAGCTCCAGAATCCGCTCCTCTCACAAGTCCCCTGGCAAGGCCTTGCTGCTGCTCCTGGGACTCCACTTTGAGAACTAGTCTTTTCCTGTCCTGGGGAAAAAGAAACTCAGCTTGGTCACGTCAGTGGTCCAAGGAGAGGAAACCAAGCCTTTTATTCCCCAGCACAGCAGGCTCACGCTTGGCTAATTAAATGCACCTGGAGATCTTTTAGAACGTTCCAGTGATGTTCTTTTTCTTTTTACTGAGATGCGTTTGATGTACAATATTACAGAGTTTCAGATTGTACAACACAGTGATTCACCATACTTACGAATATACTCCACTTACAGTTATAAAACTTGACTGTATTCCCTGTGCTGTACAACATGTCCTTCTAGCTTATTTATTTTGTACGTAGGCATGTCTATCTCTTAGTCTGCACCCCCTAGCTTGCCCCTCTCCTTTACCTCTCCCCGCTTGTGACCGCTTGTTTGTTCTCTATATCCACGATGTCATGGCCATCCAAGTCTGAGATGGGAAAGAATTTCCAGACACAGAGCATTTCAGAGGGGAGTGATTTTATTAAGAGCAAGGAGCAGAGATAATAAAGGCGCTGCAAACACAGTGGGCTGACCTCCTGACAGACCAAGGAGAGTCAGTGCTTTTTGTGGGTTAGCAAGCCAAAGGTTATAGCCTCAAGACAAAGAAAAGTCCTGCTGGAAGGCTCACATTAGGTGATTGGTTAGGGCACTAAAGGGTGCAGAGAAAGCAATAATTAACTGAATTTTTTATGTACTAACACAACAAAATTGGAAAAGGAAAGTTTTAAAATCCTATTTACAACAACCTCAAAAAACACACTGGAGAAGGCAATGGCAACCCACTCCAGTACTTTTGCCTGGAAAATCCCATGGATGGAGGAGCCTGGTGGGCTGCAGTCCACGATGGGGTCATGAAGAGTCGGACACGACTGAGCGACTTCACTACAGGGTGATTGCTGGAATGGGCTTTTTTTTTTTGCCTAATTTAGGGTCAAGAAACCTACTGGTGATGATCAAGGGGGCGTTGGCAATGGTTACAAAGGGGCTCAGTCGGCTTCGGTGACCTTGGTCCCGGGCTCCGTGTCTGTGGCTTGGGGCGGGACTCCACATGCGAGTCTGTTTCCTTTTTGTTGTATTCACTAGTTTGTTGTATTTTTTGAGATTTCACATACAAGTGGTAGCAAATGGTATGTGTTTTTCTCTTTCTGACTTCTTAGCGTGATCATCTCTAGTTGCATCCGTGCTGCTGCAGATGGCATCTTTTTTCTTTTTCACGGCTGAGTGGTACTTCGCTGTGTATAGGTAGCACATCTTATTTTTCCATTCATCTGTCGATAGGGCCACACTTAGGTTTCCTTTTATTTGTATTGTAAACACCGCTGCTGTGAATACATGCATTGGGGTGCACATATCTTTTTGAGCTAGTTTTTTTTTTCTTTAGATAAATTCCCTAGGAGTAGGATTGCTGGGTCATGTGGTAGTTCTATTTTTAGTTTTTGGGGGAACCCTGACGATACTGCACTCTGGGGTGGGGTCCTGGCAAGCTGCCCTCCTCCTCCGGGTGCAGCCAGGGCTTAGGACCCTCACCCCTGCTCCTTAGCACAGAACAGGCAACCAGTTTCCATCTCCACGTTAGTATCTGCTGAGCATCCACAACAATTACCGAGTGCCTGTTGTCTTCCAAATGCTGTGTCAGAGGCAGTGGGAACGAAAGAAAAAGGCATATCTGTCTGGTCTCAAGCAACTCGCAGCCCACTGGAGTGGACAGACGTGCATCACAGGCGTGCGTCACAGGCAGGGGCTGCAACGGAGGATGTGCAGGTGCTACAGACCAGAAGGCAGAGGATCCTTCTCGCTGGAGTTGGAGCCAGGCATGGAAACTTCCAAAGAGGGTAGACTCTAAGCTGGGTCCTGAGACATGGTGAGGGAGAAGGCCAGCACGCTCGCTCTGGCAGATGGGACAGGCTTCGGTGTCAGCGCCTGAGGCCGCACGGAGCCGTCAGGAAAGCCTGAGCAGAGCGGCGTGGAGGGAGGACAGAGAGCAAGAAACAAGGTCAGCGGAGGAGCGCAGGGATTAGAAGTGAGCTGCCTTCGGCGCATCGGGCTGAGATTCACTGTCGCCCAATGAGAGAAGGAGATTTGGCCATGAGCCCCATGCTGCCACGTGGCGGGAGGTGTTCTCTCACGTCCCAGTGGGAAGCCCAGCCCTTTGAGCCTATGCTCCTTTAAAAAAGCACAGATTCTCATTTCTTCCCACGTGGTTTTGGTGCCAGGATTCCTGCCAGAGCCCCAGCATCCGTCTCCTTCCAGGAGCAGGAAGGCAGGGTGGGAGATGGGCTGCTTGCTGGGAGAGGGGCCCCTGGACCAGCCTCTGCTGGTCATCCCTGGGTCCCTTCTCACTGCTGCGCCTACAAAGTGAAGTTGGGCAGAAAATCCGAAGACCAGTTTAGCCCTGACTTTAGAAAGTTGTCTCCTGCTGAGCCAGGGAGCCTGTGGAAAAGGACAGGAAGGACGCCTGCAGATGCCCCTGGCTCCCTCTGATGCCTGGCCTCCCTGCCTGCGTTGCGCTCTCACCAAGCCCAGTCCCCGCATGTCTGCAGAGCAAGGTGCTGGCCCTGCCTGCCAGGGTGCATTCCATCAGTCACCTCCCCAGCCTCCAGCCAAGAGAGAGAGCACCCCAGGTCACCAGTCCCTGAAGAGAAATGGTTTATTCAACCGTGTTTCGGAAATTAAAACCGGGGCCTCACTCTTGTGTTTGGCACGTCTGATGAGAAAAGTCAGACATGAAAGAAAGAACGGGAGCATCTTGGGTGTGGAGCTCTCAGGAGTGGCTGGGGATGGAACAGCTGAGCCAAGCCTTGCTGGTCTCCTCTGCTCCTAGACCCTGAATCCTGGAGCTGGGGTGCTGGGTGGTGCCCAGGGCAGCGCCCCCATCCTCCGGGCGGAGGTGCAGGAGTGGGCGGGGACCGGCACAATGAAGGGAGTTGTGGTTTTGACTGTGGCTGGAATGACTGTGTAATGTATTGTCCAGACTGAAGAGGAGCTTGTGATGACTCCACGGGGACGTGGGTGTGAACCAGAGCTGTCCAGGGTGAGCAGGACCCACCAGACGGAGCTGAAGGAACTGGGGATGCTTAGGCAAAGAAAAGATGAACTGGGGGAGGCATAAAGCCTGCAGTTTACGGAACATGAGCTCCTGATATGAAATCCCGGCACCATCACTAACCACCTGTGTGACCTCAGACAAGTGCCATAACTTCTCTGAGCCTTGGTTTCTTCACTAGGACGGTGGGTGATGGTGCCTGCCCCCCTGGGCTGCTGGCCAGAGGAGTTAGGATGTAAGAAGCCTGGTGTTTACTCGTTGCTCATAGGCTTGGTGCTCGGTAGGCAGCGGCCCTGGGCACGTCTCCCAACCCCACTAGTCCTCAGCCTCCCCTGCTGTGGGCTGAGATGAACTTCCCTCCTGGTTAGTCCTCAGGGTAACTGGGATGAACAAATGAGACCACTGATGTGGAAGGCTTGGAAAACTGTGAGCCGGTCTGTGTGAGGAGCAGACCCATGAGAAGGGAACCAGAATGAAATGCTCCCAGGACGTGTGGCCCCTCGAAGATAAGCTTCACCACTGAGCGGAGATGCAGATGACATAACCAGAGGGATAAACAACCAGTTGCCCCGTTCTTTTGGTCGGGCGGCCACGCCATAAGTAAGCACGGGCCCCTCTGTCCCCCCAGCAATGATGACCACCCGCGCTGGCGCTGACTCTGCTTCCCCTTTCAGCCTGTGACTTTGGGTGGGTTGATCCCCACCTCCCGGCTCCGGCCTGGTCAATCAGAACATTCGGCTGCTTGGGCTCTAGTCACTGGTGCAAATACCGGCCAGAGGTCCAAGCAGACCAATGAGACCCAGTTCCAGAGCTTCAGTCAGAGCTGTTGACAGAGGCCCCTCCTCCACCACAGTGTCTGAGAAGGGTCTAGGGCCTGCAGCCACCATCTAGCTCACCCTGAAAATGGAGCCCACGTGGAGGAAAGCAGAGCTGAGAGCCGAGGAGCTCTGAGCAGGAGCCTGCTTCCTGTGTTTGCCTCCCTGGACCCAGCCCTACCTGAATCTCAGATCTGGAGTTTGCCGTTAGGCAGACTGATGCTCCTTTCCTTTTTAGGTAAGTTTCTGCTGCTTGCGATCGATAGAACTTTGAAAGCTAGACGCAGCTGATGAGAAGTAGAGACGTACAGAAAGAGAGGGAAGGGTTCCCGAGCAGAACGCATCATCCATCTTCTGTCTGGTGGTCCTCGGGCTCATCCCCTGCCCACCTCTGTCTCTGCTGCATTGTCTTATGGGCTGGCCGGCATCTGCCAGCTAACTCCCAGCTGGCTCAGCCAACAGTGGCCCTGGGGGACCATCAGAGACAGGGAGGGGGAAGCCAGGGGCAGTTGCCCCTCCCTCTCTGCCTCGGGTGGCTGCTCCTGTCCCTCCTTCACTGTCCCCGCTTCTGCTGGGCACCCCATCCCTCCGCGCCTAGCCTTGTGACGCTGGAGGCTCCTGCTCTTGTTCATCTGTGGTGGCCTCACCGTTTCCTGGTTGACTTTCCACCAGTCCCTTCACCTGTACAGACAATCCCCTGTATTAAATTCTCTCTGTCTTTGGTATTCAGAGCTGCTGCTTCTCTCCTGCTTGGACCCTAAGTGACACTGATGGCAGATCTATTTCCTCTTGTGTCCTGGCAGTAGAGAGGACGGGGACTTCCAAGGAACTGGAATAAGTTTAGAGCTACCGGGGGTGAAGGGTGAGGCTGGGCTGGATCCACTGAGCCTCGTGAACCAAGTGGAGGGGCGTGGCTGTGACTGGGGGCAGCAGGGGCCTCTGGTGTTCTATAGGAAGGATTAGGGTGGTGTGGTGTTCGGAGACCGTCTGCAGGAGGGGAGGTGTGGGACTCGCACGCCCCTGTGGACTCTAGGCCACATCCTGAGACGAGGACATGGCTTCTGCAGGCCAGCACGTGCCAGGGGCCCAGAGAAATGTGATCTGGGACTTCCAGGAGCTGCCGCTCCCTGCCCGCACATTTCAAAGGCTGATCTCTTCGGGGCTCCTCTTGCCCAAGTGAAATGGAATACTGTACGAGGGCTTGGGCGTAGAGGGGCGAGGACTCCAGGAGCCAGCGAGGCGGAGGGGCCGGGGGGCTGCAGCAAAGCCGGCAACAAAGAGCCCAGTGACCCAGCGAAGCCTGAAGCAGCCCAGACATGAAAGGAATATGCTGGAAAAATTAGCTCAGTGTTTGCTTTGGGAACCAGTCTGACGGCTCTTAATCCAGTGGGCGTGTGTGCACTGCAGCTCACGGGACGCCCCATATCCCGGCGGGGCGACAAAGGGCCGTTTGTGAGGTTCGCGTCCACCCCTCGGAGGGTGCCTGCCGCCTGGTCCCCGCCCAGCCTCTAAGCAGCAGTCCTGCCGTCGGGGCCCAGCCTCCCCTGGCGGCCCGCTCCTGGCTGGCTGCTCGCTGCCTTTTCCTCTTCTTGCCTCCTTGATGTTCCCGCTTTAGAAAGACGAATAGCATGGAGTAGTCGCCAGGCCCCAAGGCTGGAATGCATGGAGGGTCTGGCTTCCTAAGAGTGCATCTGTCTGATGGAGCAGACAAGAAAAAGTCGCCCTTGGCTCCTGGACGGAGGGTCTGGGGTGGGGAGGGGGCCGCCCCCTGCAGGGAGGAGTGACCCTCCTCCGTGAAGGACGTCTTGGGGAGTCACATGTGCACACACAGGCAGACAGGTCTCGGACCAGAATTTGATTAGATGTGCTTGAAAAGAAATCCTGTTTTAAATTCCTTCCCTCCTGTTTTAACTAGACGAGCCCCAGGGAGAGGGAGTCGGTGGCCAAAACTCCAGACAACCAACGAAGTTACCACTGAGATTTTTGAGCTCCCAAAGGCCTGGGTCCTGCCATTCCAGCGGGAGTTAAATGACCCTGGAGGGCCCTGCTGACCACTGCGGTTTCACCTGAACCACTGGATTTAGAAGTGAGCCTGCGCTACATGCTGACCCACAGGCATGCTGTCTGCAAAGCCGTCACCTATGTGGTCCAGTCTCAGGCGAGGCAGGCATCAGAGAAGCTGAGTCCAGCAGTTAAAGCAAATTTACAAGCAACCCAAGGTTCTAACTCTCGTCAGCCACAAGAAGGGCATCCCTGGACCTATTCATCCCTGGACTTCCCTTTGCTGCTCCCTCCTGTCCCCTCACATCATTGCTGCTCCCTGAGTCTCTCCTAAAACAGAGACAAGGCCTGCCGCTCTTCATTCTTATTACTGAAGTGGCAGTCTGGGAAGTCGGGGTCCTCTTTGGGGGTGAGGCTGGCTGAGTGCAGAAGCCCTCTCCTTGGGTGATGGGTGTTGGGGGGCAGCTCTCGGGCAAGGGCGATGACCACCCTGGATTCTGTCACCAATTGTAAAAGAGGGCGTGGGTGTGCAGAGTGCCTGCCTGTGCTCCATGCCCCGGGGACGCCCCTCTAGGTAGCCATCATCCGGGGAGGACCCTCAACCCCCCCTGCACTCTAACATCCTGTGTGACCCCCTTGGTCTCTTGTCTCCAGCCCCAGCAGGACACTCCCTAGTCCCCACACTTACCCACAGGTTCCCACACCCCAGAGCCCTCCTTCCATCCCCACCCCCCTCCACCAGCACAAGCGTGCACATGTTCCAGCTTTTCCTTTCTGCTCAAAAGCCTGGATGTCGGTATCACAGAGCCACTGGACACCCCCTGGGCTTCATTCTTGTGAAGAAAGAAGAACCTCTGTCTACTTAAGTCACTTTCATTTCAGGGCTTTATTACCAGCAGCTGCACACAATTCTAACTGAGAAGATCATTTATGACTATTACCTTAATATAGAAATAATATCTGCAACAGCTCCTGCCCCCCCTCCCCCGTCTGTCCATGTGGTCCAAAGTGGGAGTGGTGGGTGTGGCAGGCACTTGGGCACACACATCCCCTGTGCAGCCCCCGCACCCGGCTCTACCTTCTGTTGGCATGACCCCAACTCCAGACCCAAATGCGCCTGTTGCCTTGTTCAGAGTGGCGTTCAGCCTGGCTTGGAAACTAAGCCCTGGCAGCGACCTGGTCCTCACATGCACTTGGCTGCTATTGGACCAAGTGACCTTGCACCTGATTTGGGACCTCTTTGGGCCTCCTTGTCACCCTTGAGGCTTCACAGCCAGAGAAAGCTGAGGTCACATTGAGACTGTATTTGAACTTGGGGAAGCCAATCAACTTCTTTAGTTTCTGCAACCGCAAAAGCTTCTCTCTAGCCCAGCATTTGTAAAACAGAAATAGTGGAGGTGCCCAGCCCTGGCACCCACCCAGCTCTGGAGACCACAGTCTGAGACCCAGGTGTCTGTTGGCAGGGCCAGTCCCTTCAGGGTCGAGAGGGAGAGTATGTTCCAGGCCTCTGTCCTGTCTTGTGCTGTTGTTCAACCTGTCTACACAGCGTCTCCTCCATGCGTGTCTATGAGTCCAAATTCCTCCTTTTTACAAGGACCCCTGCCAGGCTGAACTGGGGCCCACCTAGCAACCCCATCTGAACTTGATCATACGAAGAGATGCTCTTTCCAAAAAAGGTCACAGTCATTGGTGCAAAGGGCAAAGACTCCCAACATATTTGCAGACTCAGTTCGACCATGAGTTGACTGAGAAAATTCATGTAAAGAAAGTCCTTTCCTGCAGCCTCTGCAAAGGCTCACTGTTAACACACTCACTGTTGCTGCACTGGGTTTAGTGGAAAGAAACTGTCTTTCTGTTTCATGAAGCACAGACCAGGTCCCCCTGGTCTACAGAGACTAGAGCGGAAAGTCTGACCCATCCTGCTAATTCAGCTCTGAGGGTCTCAGTGGATGACGGTGGCAAGCCCCATCAATACGCTCAGGCCATCCTTGGATTTCAACTGGCAGACTGGGAGCCTGAGCTGACCTCCTCACGGCCACTAGCTGGACAGATAGGAGACCTAGCCAAGGGGCCAAAAGTTTCAAATCTCTCTGAATTCCTCCAGCCTTGAAATTGGATTTTACCACAGAGTGAAATCCATTCAAAGGCATCTTCATTTTCCATATAACTTGCCAGCTGCAGAGAGGCAAGGCAGAAAGAGTGGCTGGAAATTCCAGCTCCGCCCTCCCACTCCTGCCCCTCTGGAAATGGGTCCCTCGTCTTCTCTTTCTCTCCTCTCCTCCTATCTGTGAGCAAGAGATGAAAACAGTCACTGCTTCCAGCCATCCCCTCTGTTCTGAGGTTGGGCTCTGCCTGTGAGGGGACACAGGTTTCCCGGGAGTGGACTTGGCAGGTGGCTGTTTGGCTGCGGTGGGTGAGTGGGTGCCTGTCCTTGTACGTGTGAGCAGAGAGGGGCCCCAAAAACAGGCACGCTTCAAGTCTAGCGGGCCGAGCTTCTTCCAATGTCCTTGATAAGGAAATCATCTTCCAATGAAGCAATCTCCAAATAGCTGAGTGGTGACCTAAAAAATTAGCACTCATAGGAAATGGGAAACACATCCGCCTCTGAGTAATTGGTTCTTTTTTCATATATGAGCTGAATCTGTGTGAAATTCCTTCCCCCCAATTATAAATAGAAACCAACGTGGTTTTCAGTTGGGCTTTTTTTTTTTTTTTATGAGGTTTTTTCCCACAGACAAAAGGGATTTTCACTTTCAGGAGGAACGATTGCCAAGGGCAAGAGGCTTTTAGATGGATGTGGCCCAGGGCCACCAGCCTCCTGCCCTGTCCTTGGCCTGACACCCCAGGCTGTTCCCTTTCTTAGAAAGGAGCACAGAGAGGCAGGAGGTGGAGGGTGGGATTCTAGCCGCAGCTCTCCCCAGCTGGCTGGGTGAGCCCACGGGCTGCCTTTGCCCACCTGTGCCAGTTTGCTCAGCTGATGCTGATACTCCGAGTCAAAAGCCGCGTGGCCTTCGCGCTCTGGATGCTGTGAGATACGCAAACAGGGAAAGCTGTCCACGGCTCAGAAGCCTGGAGGGAAAGGTCAGAGGTGAGAGAAGGAGCCCAGAGGAGCGCCTGGTCCTGCAGAGATGCTGGGGGCTCTGTCGCAGCTGGGCAAGGGAGACCAGCCTGAGGCAGCACACTTCCTGGGATCCGCCCAAGAAACTGAAAACCCTGCCACACGGATCCTCTGCGTGGATGCCTCCCCTGCAATTCAGCGCCAAAACCCAACAGCCTGAATTGGAAAAACCTCCATTGGCGACAAAATCTGCCCTTAAGTGAAAGCTTAGTCATTCACTGCAGAACCGTTTGAAGACATAGGGCAGCCCCAATCCTGTGGGACGATAGCAGGGTGTAGAGCGCAGTCACCCTATTAACCTTCCTAAGACCCATAAAGTTGCTGAGTTCCACATGCATCTTCCCCAGGGTTCCAAATCAGGGGCTGGGGACCTGAAGTGATCTCATTTAGAATTGTCACCAACAGGCTGGTGTCCCCAGGAGACATGTTGGAGGCCACGGGCTGGTGGCCTCTGGAAAGACCTGCCGGTGAATTTTACTCAGTGACTTCAAACATCCAGTCTTCCCTGTGTCCTCGGTGGGGAACAAAGTGACATCCCTCCTGTTTCTTTCCTCTGGGCCCCCTGCCTGCTTCTGAAGGCATTCGCGCTGACAACCTGCCAAATCACTACCCTTGAGAGTGCTTGTAGGAAGAGCAGGAACAACTAAGCCGCACCCCCCGGATTGCCGGCCCCACACCCGCCCATCCACTCACTCATTCAACAGGCAGTGATGGGGCCACGCTTGCTCACCGCATGGATCAGTCAACAGCTGTGGTGAAGTGGAACATTCTCCAGAGAAACAGAACCGGTAGGAGAGTTTATGTAAAATATATATGTGTACACCTATGTATGTTAATCCTAAGAATTGGTTATGGAGGCTGAGAGGTCCTCTGGTCTACTGCTGCCTGCCAGCTGGGGACCCAGGAAAGCCAGGGGTGTGATTCAGTCCGAGTCTGAAGGCCTGAGAATTGGGGGTTTCTGGGGTGGAGGCTGATGGTGTATTTCATCACCAGAGTCCAAAACCCCGAGGACTGGGAGTGTCAGACGTCTGAGGGCAGGAGAAGTGGACATCGCAGGTCGAACAGAGAGATGGAATTCGCCCTCTGCCTTGTTTCTTTTCTGCACTGGCCTCATCCAGTGAAAGGCGCCCCAGCCTTGATGAAGCTGGCCTTTTCATTCAGACCATGAGCCAAGTGCTGGTCTCACCTGGACTCTCCTCCCAGACACGTCCTGACACAATGTGTTACAGCCCCCTGGGCAGGCCTGAGCCCACATAGAACCAGCCACCCCAGGGGGTGGGGCCCTGGGGCATCGAAGGGCTCTGTAGCACTTGGCATCTGATCTTGTCCTTTAGCTGTGTTTCCCGAGCACTTTCTCTTGGCCTGGCCCTGGGTTGTATCTTCAGGTTTGCATGTAGTATCAGGAGCACCCGGGGGTGGGGCACAGCTAGGGGACCCCATTTACAGACTGGGGAGCTGAGGCTCTGCAATGTCTCATCTCTTGTTCCGGCTTCTGCAGCCAGAAAAGCCGGAAAGTAGACTCCAAACTGCCGCCTGTGACTGCCCTTGCCCAGTGTGTCATGGAACAGAAATGCTCAGGGAGGTGGCATCAGCACGGCTCGATGTCCCCAGGCAAGACCTGGGGTGGCAGCCCTGTCCTCGCCTACCTGACGGTGTTCTTGTGAGAACTGTGTGAAAGGATGCCCGGGAAAGGCATTCACAAGCTGCAAGGCACAGACGGAAAGGACCCATCAGTATTACTAATGCCGTTGCCATCGTTAATGATGGTGAAAGTGCCCCCAACGTGGCTCCTTAAAACATGAACGTAACAGTGACTGTGGACATCTCCAGACAGCCTTCAGGTACCCCGGCTGTCAGTTCAGATGGGAAAACCTGAACGCCAGCTACGTGTCCATCTGCTGAACCAGATTCTCAAGGGTCCTGTGGAAAAGCAGGTTTCTAATCAGCACATTGCCCCAGGATTCTGCAGTGACATCGGGCAAGATGCTTAAGCTCCTGGGTTTTGGTGCTTCCCCCTGGACACTTGAGAAGCATTTGGAGTAGATCTTTCTTGAGCGCCATGCCAGCTGCGATATCTGTAATAGCTGAGCCTGCAGCCCCGGGCTCTCCCCCACTGTACCCCTGCCCCCTTGCTGAGCCCTCACCCCATCCCTGAAGCACCTGGGAATGCCTTGCTCCCAGGAACTGACCTGCGAGGCTGAGCACTTGTCACCACCATGGTCACCAAGGCGAGCCGGCCTGTCCATCCCGCCCAGCACAGCGCAAAGCGTACGTTCTAAGTGGGACTCTTCCTCGCGAAAGGGTTGCCAAGTCTCCGTAAATGCAGCTCCTTCTTTCCTGACCCTCTGCCCTCCTTCAAAAGAGCCTTTAAACCTTTAGAAAACATGCGGTTTCACTTTCAACTGTATCCGAGCTTAGAGCATGTTATTTTGGCTCCAGGACAGAGCTCCGGGTGGGAGGCGTCGACTTCATAGATTTGAGCCGGGGAATATTAATGAGCGGATGGGCTGCAGAGGCCCCCAGAACTGCCTTCCCACCATCAGAGCCTTGTTAGTTCAGCTGGAGTCCCTGACAGGCTCCGAGCCTGAGCTTGGCGGCTGGAGCATCACATCTCAGTCTGACCCCCAGTGACCTCTGGTTGGTCTGAAGTTACAGGTTTTCTGGGCTCCAACAATATACAGTTTAGGGGTCCTTCTCTAAGAAAATTACTTCAAAATCTGAACACAAAGGCAGTCACAACAGTATTCAGAAAAGAAACGGCAGATTTAAAAAAGCTGGAAAATGGACAGACACCACTAAATATACAAATTAACATAATACTTTTACTAATTGGTTGCCTGAACCACATCTATAACTCTTTCTTTGCTGCCTTTTTTTTGGAGGGGAGGGGCTGCATATACTCTGCATCTCCTTTTCGAATGATATGGATTTGGCTGCCTCAGTGTCTATAGAGAACAGAAAGATAGCTTAGTATTCCCTTTGACTTTGATTGTAATTTGCTTTTGTGTGCGTGTGCTTACTGGTAGCTCAGGAAAAAAAAAGTCTTTCAGTTTTCACAATACATAATTATGCTTCTACCTGGCCCATAGATACCAATTGCAACAGTTGTGTGTGGAAAATTTTTCAGCCTGTGGTCAAATTTGGGGGAAAATTCTATTTAAGTTCTTTCAGATAGGACCTGTAAGTTTTCACCATTTCAAGTTTTCTTAGAAAATTAGCACTGCTTTTATTTGTGAATTTCATGCTGTCTTCCTCAATGTCAATTGTTTTGTGTCAAACTAGCCAGAAATTTAAATCTTTCCCAACGTGTTTACATGATTCACTTCTCCACGTTCGTTAGACTTTCGAACCATCCAAGGGCTTCTTCACTGCTTGTATCTGAAACTGATCCCTTCTTAATAAATTACTATTTTTTTATGATCTGGACATTTTCAGTTACAATTCACTTCCCGAGTCAGAATGTTTATCTCTTTTGTTGCACCTTCTGTTAGTATCTTCTCACAATTTGTCTCTTGATTCTTTAATAATGAAATTTAAAGGTGAGAAAAGAAGATACCTTTCAGATGCATCCATAATTTCTCACTTGTTTCCTTGGAGTATTCCAAAACGCCTTTCTAAATTCCAATTATGATGGCATATTCAAACTATCAAATATGCCACTGCCACCAAAAATGGTTTTAAAATGGTTTAAAAGGTGACAGCATGTATGTCACTGCATGTGGTGCTCCTCACAGAAGTGGATTTCCATTTTGACATAGAGTCCGAGAGAATCGAATCTGCCTTTCACAACTGCATGCAGTTTGGAGGAATTTTCCACAGACCAGCAGCTGGCTCTGTGCCTCCCGACCTCACAGTTCTCCTGCAGGCTTCACAGGCCATGTTCATCCCTCTGCACCTTCACATCGTGACACAGGACAGTCAGCACCGGAAGCAGTGCCCCCGCCAGGACAGCTAAGGGTCCTGACTGTGCCAGAGTGACCGCTCCACAGCTGACCATCCTCCACGAGCCAGATGCCCTCAGCCACTCCAAGACTGCGGACGCCACCCAGCAGCGGCGAGACCGAGAGGGCAAGCCAGAGGGAGGGAGACAGAAGTCCTCGCCAATTGCCATGAGAATATCTTGCTTCTATGAATTTCCCCCAAACCCATGGCCTTAGGAATTCATCAGCACAGACCAATGTACATTCAGGCCCCAAAGTTTAAACTGCAGCAGCGTCATGATGAATCCACTTCTGTGTGGCCCTGGATCCCATGAGGTGCACACTCAGGGACCCGACTGGCAAATGGGTTGTGCCCCAGGCCCGATTCCAAGCCACAGGGTCAAAGCCCTTGTTGATCCACATCTGAGTCTCTTGGACCCGCTTCATCCCTTCCTTTTGCGGTCACAGCCGGGTCACCGGTTCACATCTCAACTCCTGTTACTAAGTTTCCCTGACCACTGTCTGACAGGAACCCCTGTTCCCTGTCGTCAGATGAGGTCAGCCTTTTTCGAGTGCCACAGCCACCACAGAGGGAACGGTAGGAGTCCTGGAGTTTTGCAGTGCCCAACCTGTACAACCAGACACGGCACTCTTGCCGCGGTCTTCCCAACCTGTCCTCCATTTTGTGGTTGGAGTGACCTTTCTGAGATAGAAACCAATCACACTACTTCCGGCCTACAAAAGGCCACTAGGCATCCACACTGCTCTCACGCTGAAGCCTAAACTTTGTTTGGAGAAATCCAGGCCCTGACCTGCTAACAAGTCTCATCTCTCACCACCCTCCCAACGCTACTCAGAGAGGCCCCTGCAGACGCTCACCCCCTGCCTCTTCTGACAGATTCCAGCTCATCCTGCAGCCCAGTCACCTCCTCCGGGGAACCTTGCCCGACTCGCCCTTCCCCCACACTTGGTTGACAACCCCTTTTGTTTGCTTCCCCTGGATCTGGACTTCTCTGAGAGACAGCTGACCAAACTATCCTGTCATTTAATCTGTTTTGGCCTCAGCCATTCCCTTCCTGGTGAAGCTCTGGAAACAGGTGAATAGAACATGGGCCCTGCCCTCGTGGGGCTCTGGAGGTAAAGAGAAATCAGATTTATACACAACCAGCCACAAGGGGGACACAGCCATAGGCAC
The DNA here is from genome assembly GCA_006410675.1 of Oreotragus oreotragus. Taxonomy (NCBI): domain Eukaryota; kingdom Metazoa; phylum Chordata; class Mammalia; order Artiodactyla; family Bovidae; genus Oreotragus; species Oreotragus oreotragus. The sequence goes on along the minus strand of SJYX01016767.1, from coordinate 261,295 downwards.
AGTGTCCACACTGCAGGGACCCCTCCAAGGAGCCCCAGAACATGCTGGGTGGAGAGAGGAGCCAGGGGAGGCGGATCTGCAGTGGGGCGTGGGGGGATAGATCCCACGCCAGCAGAGGTGGTGGGGGCCCCTCGTAGGGAGGCAGGGATGCAGGAGGCTGCAAAGGTCACCTGGGCCAGCTGGACTAGACCCAGCCCAAAGGGTGCCCCTGAAAAATGCACAGCCAAGCGGGGAGGTGGCAGGTCATATGTGCGTGTCCCTGGCAGCGGAGCATGGTCTGGAGGGGGTGGGAGTGGAGGCTGGAGGGCCAATTAGGAGGCTGTCAAAATATTGTAATTCCAAACCGATTTGTCACACGCTGAGCATAGAGGAATCTCATTAGCAAAAAGAAAGGGGACCTGAGGCTGCCCCTCAGATTGCAAAAGCCCAAGTTCAACAGAACGGCTCCTCCTACACATTTCATCAGCTTTTATGGTTTCATCTTTTCCTCCACCCTTTGTTTCTCCTAATTTCCATCCTTCTCTTGCTGTTCTATGCTTTCTCCTGGTTCTCTCTCTTTGGCTTTTCGGATATTCTTTTCATCCGTTGTTTTCTGGTTTTAATTTGTTTATTTTTCTCTGGAAAGTTAATGACTCAGCCTCCCTGAGACTGGGCAGTAAGTGAAAGTTGCTCAGTTGTGTCCGACTCTTTGTGACCCCACGGACTATACAACCCATGGAATTCTCCAGGCCAGAATAACAGAATGCTGGAGTGGGTAGCTGTTGCCTTCTCCAGGGGTCTTCCCAGCCCAGGGATTGAAGCCATGTCTCCCTCATTGCAGGTGGATCCATTGCCAGCTGAGCCACACGGGGGAGGCTGGGCAGACCTGGGTCTAAACCCAGGCTCTGACATTTGTTCTGCAGTGTCAGGGGCGCCCCGGCACATCTGAGAAAGGCAAGGTGAGCCGTCCTGTCAGAGCATGTGATGAGGAGGTAGCACTGGGAGAACATTTAGGAGAACGTGCCGTGCTCGGTCGGGGAAGGCAATGGCACCCCACTCCAGTACTCTTGCCTGGAAAATCCAATGGACGGAGGAGCCTGGTGGGCTGCAGTCCATGGGGTCGCTAACAGTCGGACAGACTGAGCGACTTCACTTTCACTTTTCTCTTTCATGCATCAGAGAAGGAAATGGCAACCCACTCCAGTGTTCTTGCCTGGAGAATCCCAGGGACGGGGGAGCCTGGTGGGCTGCCGTCTATGGGGTCACACACAGTCGGACACGACTGAAGTGACTTAGCAGCGGCAGCAGCAGCCGTGCTCAGTAGCTGTGACTGTGGCTTCTAACGTTTCCTTTAAAAAAAGAAAAAGAGGCTTGTTTTCGTGTTAGCTCTTTTAAACAACCCAGGCCAAGATGAAGTGCCAAACCGGGCGACAGAGGAGAGACTGGGGGCGGGGGTGCTTCCGGCAGAGGACGGCACCCCTCGGGCACGGTGACCCCAGCATCACGGGGTAAGAATGTGTGCTTTCCTAACGCCGCCCCGGCTCTACTTTGCTACTGCAGGCTGACAGTTTGCTTGGACCGCCAGATCCTGTTCTCGTCCCCAGTGCAGCCGCTGTGATGTTTTGAAACTCATGCACTAGGAGAGGACTGAAACCGAAAATTAAAGTCTTGCTATTTGATGGAAATGTCGGACCCCACCCTGTGTACACCAGCTTATCCCCCCCTCCGTCCAGCCTGGTTGAATGAAAACCACGTCTGTGAAACTTCGACCATCTTCTTTCTGTCCCAGTTGTACTGTTATCATCCACCTCATAGCTCTTTAAATCAGGTCTTGTTATGTTCTCACTTGATTCTTTTGCAAGAAGTTTGCACTGTGGCCGTTGGTGGGAGGGGTTATTTCTCCTCACCATTAGAAGCTACTGTAAAGATAAATGCAATAAACCATAAAGCTGTCATTAAGCTCTAGCTGGATGCCGAGGTGTGCCAAAGGCTTTCAGCTACAGCCCGGTGCAGGCTGTTGAAGGCGGGGAGGGGACCTGCTGAGTGTGAGAGGCAGGGAGACAGCTCCACGGGCGGGGGCTTCCTCCCCACACCATCAGGGTTCCCAGAGGAGCATCGCCAGGGGCTTTCCAGTGGCCCTGGAGTCCTCTCAGGTGGACCTTCTTCTGGGTGGGCCATGTCCCCTCGGTGGTGGGGGAGGAGACCAGGGTGAGGGCCCGGGGCAGACGCCACCCTTCTCTGTTTTGTCAGCAGCCTTGTGTCCAATGCAGAGAACACTCTCACAGCCAAAAGAATGTCTGGTTCTGATCCTGTAAAAATGCATCCTGGAGTGCTATTTGTAGCGGAGTTTGTTTCGGAAGGAGGATTTTTTTTTCCCCTTCTTCTTTCATAGAAGACACAGGAAAGGAGCAAACCAGCCACCAGACCGCCGTGCTGTGTGAGCCCCACCGCCGCCACATTCCCACACCCACTGCCCAGAGCCGGGGGCCCGGGAACCAGGCGGGGCGCTTGGGGCGAGCAGGTCTCGGCTCCTGCGTGTGGCTTTGTCGGGAAAAAGCTAGCTTAGAGTCTTCGGGCCATGGCATCACTAATGAAGATATAGCTGTCTGGCCAGGAGATGATCCACGAACGTCTATGGCAAAATGAAAACAGATTCATTCAGTTGGTGGAGGCGGGGCAGTGACCAAAACCAGCGGATTGGCAGAAAAGCCTCCTCAGCTTGGAACTAGCTGCCGTGCTCAGCATCCCTGCTTCACAACAGTCAGAGCCCTGTGACACGGGTTCCCTTGTTCTCATTCTTGGGGTGACGTTGAGACTCGCAGGTGAAGAGTCTACGCCAGACACTCGCAGAGCAGAGTGGCTGGGCTGATGGCAGAAATCCGATCGAGTCCTGCCTCTCCCCTTCCCCGTCGCTCCTCCCTTGTCTCACCAGCGCCCTGTGGCAGTGCCCAGGGCCAGCAGGCTGAGAAGAAGCTGGGAAGGCACAGGCTGTCTGCTCCCCCCATCATGGTCATCAGAGCCGGGAATGGCCAGTGATAGGGCTGGAAGTGGACACTCGTCAGCTTCCCCGGCTGTGAAGGTCCCCCTGGAACGTGCACCTGCATGAGACCCTGGGCCCTGCTGCTCATCAGGGGGCAGTGAGTGGACAGGCCTGGCCGGGCTGTGCCGCCGTTCAGCTGGGGCCTGGCTGGTGGGGGTTATTGTGAACCTCCCAGAGGCTCAATTTAGCCATCCATGGGCCGCACCGCCTTTGCCAAGGTTGCATCTTCTCAGCAATGTTGAGACAGGGCTCGCCTCTGTCCTGCCTCCTGAGGCCATTTCCCACTCTCCTTGCAGAAAGGCCGGTGGTGGGAAGGCCCTGCCCAGTGGTGGCTGTGGCATTCCCTCCCAGGGGCCTTGGCTGTGGGCTGAGTGTCACTCCTGGTCACGGTGCCTCTTTCCTGGTCTTACTCTGGCCCAGAGAGTCTGGCACAGAAATTCCTAAATGTTCCCTTTCTCCGTAAGCTCGATATGCCCTGACTCATGCGATGTTGCACGGGGTTGTCCTAAAGGTTAAATGAGATAATAACTTCAGATTGCTTTGCACAATGCCCAGCACATAGTAGGTGCTCCGTCTGCAACTGGCATGAATGAAGGAATGGGTTCATGGAAGCATGTGGTGTGAGCAATATTCTGCACCTAAGGACTGAATGTGTTACTGTAACCGTGACCGTTATTATAAAATAATAACAATGCAGCCTGGAGAATACCCACCACCCATGTGCACGTGGACAGCCCCCAGAATGAGAATAACTGTGGGGTGACCAGTGGGGCTGAGCCCCAGCTTCCAGCCTGTGTGGACCTGCATCTCGCTGTGCCCTCGAGGTGAGGCCAGTTAAAGGCGTGCCGAGGTGACATACCTCGTTTCCTGAAACCCTTGCCTGCGCCTTGGCAAGGCCACACATGGATAGTGGTGAAGTCAGCATAAGAGAGCCCCCAGCCAGCACGTGGGTGATCAGAATATCACGTGACAGCAACAAGGCTTTGTGTCTGAACCCACGAGCTTTGTTACTGCAGCCGAGCTCATCCGTACTGGCTAACAGGAGGACAGAAATCACAAGCGAGCATGTGCTCAACACTCAGTAAGACTCCGTTTTTTGCTGGAAGGCACCTTTTCACAGAGGACCTTCAAGGCCACCTCCGCCTCCCATATGCTGTCTTGGGAAAGCGTTTGCCTAAGATATGTCCAGGGATGGGGGCTCCCTCCCTGAAGGTGTCTCCAGCCTCAGGGACGCCCCCGTCGCTTTATATTCAACTAGAGTTCTCCTGCCTTTGACTCACTTGCTGCTCCCACTGTTGCCCTCAGAGCTGCAGGGTTGCAGACCCCTGGGGCAGCTCTGGGCCTGGGAGGGGCCCCTCTCTGTCTTACACAGGAGGACCCTGTGTGCCAGCTGTGAAGTTGAGATGAAGCCATCTGGGTGGTAACTCAGTGTTCGTTCTGCTGAAATCTTAGAGGACAAGTTCGAAACCATACCCCTCCCATTCCCCAGACGCTGGCACCACTGAAAAGCAGGATCTGGTGCAAGCTCTGGGCACACACACTCGCTACACCCCACTGCCATCTGGCTCAGGGCCAGGCATGGGGCTGCAGAGGTGAAAAGCACAGGCCTTACTCTCAGGGGTTCCTCAGCCTGGTTGGGGACGTTCATGGGTGTGGAAGGCTTAGAGGGCTTCCTGGAGTCGGTGATAATCAATGTCTTCGACCTCGTCGCCTGGCGGATGGGCTAATGCTCCGTGCTTTCAACCAAGGGTTCAACTCCCTCTAGTATTTGCGCACAGTCTTCAGGACTGGATCTTCCTGCAGGTGGTCCTTGCCTTGGCATGAAGGTGGGCTGAAACAGCAGCCTCCGGGGTGATGAACTGTTCTTGCCGCAGGTAGCAGTGATGCCTACAGACTCTAGGAAGGTGCTAAAAGTCATTGGTGGTGCACAGTAAGTGGGTGAATGTTATACTGTGTGAACTGTATCTCAATAAAGATGTTTCAGAAAGAATCTCATCATGATATTTTATCCGTGGCTCAGCTTTGGTGCGTACTCACAGGACCGAGCCCCGTTCATCCCAGGACGCCTGCCTGGGAGGGCACACAGCTGCCCCAACCCAGCTGCAGCAGGGCCTCAGGCTGCGAGCTCTTCTCTCCCGGGTCAGCAGCAGCTGGAGAAGCCCTCCCCACCCCCCCATTTCTGTCGGCATCAGGGAACACTGGGGGTAGTGCTGGAGGCATTTGAACAGCAGTCTGCCCGGCTCGCTACCCTGTCTGTGGTCTGCGGACCAGCCTCATCGGTGTCCTCAGGAATATGTCAGAAATGCAGAGCCTCAGGCCCCGTCCAAGACTTCCTCAGTTGGAGTCTGCACTCTAACCAGATCCCCGTGGTTGTATCGCATGTGAGAATTGCAGAAGCATTAACTTAGAGCACAATTCTCATGCTTGGCTGCATCACTGATGCCTGGGTTACACCCCCAGAGTCGGATTCCCTTGCTTGGGTGCAGCTGGGTATGAGCAGGTGCCCTGAGGATTTATGACGTACACCACAGCTGAGAAGCCCAGGTCCTCTGCACGTAGAAGTTTTGCTTCGTGTGGTTAGTCTATCCAGAGCTGAGCCAGTTCACCAAGCCTCACTGTCTCTCGCCATCAGACCAGCCTCCCAGCCCCTGCCATGTCTCTCCCTGGCACAAAATGCCAGCCGGCTGCCTCATTTCACTTGGTTTCATCTTCACCGAGCAATCACTGCCATCTCTGTGGTCACTGTTCAACTTGGCTCCGACCACACCGGGCCTCTCAGTGATTGTCCAAACACCAGACTTCAAACAAACAAAGAGAAAATAACATTTGCTAATCCTTTGTGATAAGCCGCCTTTATCAGCCTCCGTGGCTCTCAGCTGGCATCGGCTCTTCAGATGGTCTCTTTTACATGCTGTAAATAAACATCACCTGTTTGTCCAGGATGACACGGGAGCAGCTCTCGCTACTGGTGTTATCACGGAGGAAGCACTAGGTTGGGTGTGAGTGTTTGGACATGACCCAAGAGAGGACAATAACAGCGGCCTTGGCCAAGCCCCAGGGTGACCAGACCACAGCCTTGGGAGCTCTGCTGAGATCCATGGGGCTATTGCTTCCTGGAAGGTGCAGCACCCAGAAGGGGACTTTCACTTCTTCCTGCCTCAACGGCCACCTCTCCCGTGTCTAGACGTGGTGCTCACAATGACCACGGCCTTCCGGATTCCATTCTCTGTCTGCTGCCAGTTTCCAGAGCTGCGTATCTAAATTGGGATTTCCTGGATTCCCAGAGCCTTCTGGTTGGAGGGAAGCGAAACCGACTTCTCTCTTTTTACAGCCAAAATGCAGAGACGGAGGGCAGGGGTCACTTAACCATGAAGATGCGCCAGACAAGAACCTTCTAGACCAAGCTACCCCTTCTGCCCTTGTATCAGCAGGAACCTCCTATCCCAGGATGCATGCCCGGTAGCAGAAACTGGGCTGGATACCAGGACCCATCCACAGAATTCCTGGAACCAAGTCAGTGGCACCGATCGGCCTCACTGGGCCACATGCCACGAACAATCACTCGGGCAGGAGTGAGTGACACTTTGATGGGCCAGACCCGAGTTGCTGGGACTAGGATCCAGGGTGGATCCCTCTCTCATTTAGGGTGGAGAAGGGTCCCCGACAGAACCTGGGCTCTGCTTGGAAGATGGAAATGGAAGCAGCAGACGCCCAGAAGACGCTCCCAGCAACTCACATGGTCCCCCAAGTGTCTGAGCCAAGCATGTCCACATGCCACACAGGGTAGAAGATGACCACAGAGCTCCCACCTGAGCTGCCAGCGGCAGCCAAGTTCATGGCCAGAGGCCTACGGGTGGTGCGAGTGAGGGCTGGATGCCTGGGAAGCAGCTGGAGTTCCATAGCCCACGGGGGAGCCAGCCCTCTCCTGAACCTGGGACTGCCTCCTCTCCCCTTGGTTGGGACTTCCATCACCTGTCCTGGCATCCCCACTGACAGTCCAGTCATCCGCTGCTCACTGCTCATGGCTTAGCTCGGTGGCATGGAGCAGGAGCTGTCCAGGATGGCCTCCATGCTGACCGTGGCAGTTGCAGTCAGAGCTCAGAACTCAACTGGAGCTGCCCGACTGAAGGCTCAGCTGTGCTGGCCCCAGGGGGTCAGTGTCCACCTTTGGCCTCTCGTGTGACCTGAGCTTCCCTCGTTGTGGTAGCTGGAGCATCTCGAGAGAGAGGAAGACTGTTGTGCCCTGGGAAATACAATCGACCACATTTACCCGTCACCTCTTCCAGGAAGGCCTCCTTATCACCCCCATCTTGGTGCACAGAAGGATTTAACTGATAGCTTTGGAGCCGGCATCTCTCAACTCTGGCTACTCAGCAGTGTCATCTGAAGCTTTCTCGAATTTCTGCACCCTGAAATTCCAACCTAACTGGCCTGTGGCGGGGAGGGCCAGGACGCCTCTGGGAAGGTCCCCAGGGGGTTCTTCTGGCAGCTCTGTGCCAAACAAGTGATTCTGGCTAAACAGAACAAGAACAGCAATTTAAAAACTAAATGTTTAGAAACTAAATATTGGTGGAGCAGCATAACCAGGAAGAAAAAATCAGCACACGAGAAAAGAGTGATAAAAGGGAATGAAAATCCGAAAGAGGTGGCTGGAGGCAGCTCAGGAAAGGGCTGTAATGGGGAGGTCTGCTCGTCGGGTGGGAAGAGAGGCGAAGCCCACTGTGGGGTCTCTCCTGCAAGGGGAGAAAAGTAAAGCGGGGAGACTCTCCCCAGCAAGAGGCCATCCCAGGGTCACTCTTTCTTCCATAGCAGTGTCACGTAGGTTTCATAAACAGACAGGAGAGGATCCATGCCCAGCAAAATCTTTTCTGTCTACTAAATCAGTAAACAACTTACAAATGCTTCAGGATACTTCTCTTCCTGAATTGACCATGGAAAACTTGGGCTGCGTTTCTGTAGGTGAAATGTAGTGTGTACAGAAATGTAGCGTGAAATGTAGTGTGCACAGGTGCACGCACATGCACGGGGTTGATAAGGATGTAAAGTTAATCTCAGAGAAGTCTAGAGGAACCCACAGGGCTCTGCATTTAACATCGTCCTACTTACTATTTTGGGTTTTTTTGGGGGGTACTGGTTGTAAACAGTACATACTGTAAAGTGTACCATTTGCGCTATTTTTAAGTGTACAGTACAATAGTGTTAAGTATATGTACCTTGTTTAGGAGCAGATATAATCACTCTTTTTAGAAATAATTGGCTGAAAGAAAAGCCGTTCTATCCAACAGCAGAATTCCCAGAGCTCTGAAGTAATTCTTGTGAGACAAGTCAGAAAGTAGTGATTCAAGACAGTAGACAGCTATGCCCACTGCCTCTCTAAACAGCTTAAACCCCACGACTTAGGCCCTGCCATTTAGAAGGTACTTTCGTAAATGTTTATGAACTAAGTGAACTTTAGCAAGTTGAAACGAAGGGCTCAAAGTGATGACATTCAACAATACGTAAAATCCTTAGCTTAGATTTACAATCCAAGTGATCTAGAATCTAAAGTCCAGCTCAGTAAGAAAGAAATGTCTGTCCCTTTAAAAATCTGAAATGTGTCAAGCATACAGTTGAGTACAGAGGATAAAATAACCAGTAACCACACACTTCCACCGGACTTACCAATGTTAACATTTCCCCTGTTTATTTGGATGTCATCTTTTGAAAGGAAACCCTCCAGAAGTGTTGGGACCCCACCCTGCACCCTGCCTGGCCCCGCCGCCCTCCTTCCTTGTCCAGGGTGGACCACTATCCTGATCTCGATGTCCATCATTCCCGTGCATGATTTTATCTTCTGGCCACATGTAGGTTCATCCATAATCCATGTGAAGGGTTGGTTAGCGTGTTTTTATGTCAAAATGGCTCCCTCTAAATGGTTTCCTCCTGCATATTTCATCCTGCAGATAGCTTTGCTGACTTTGCACGGCGCTTGCAGGTTCACCTGTGGTGACACCAGGGCTCTGTTTCTCTATTCTGCCGCTCGAGAGTGTGCTCTTGAATGTGTCTGTGTGTGTGTGTGTGCGTGCGTGGTCAGTGCCTCACTCGTGTCTGGCTCTTTGTGACCTCATGGACTGTATTTGCTGACTTTGCACGGCGCTTGCAGGTTCACCTGTGGTGACACCAGGGCTCTGTTTCTCTATTCTGCCGCTCGAGAGTGTGCTCTTGAATGTGTCTGTGTGTGTGTGTGTGCGTGCGTGGTCAGTGCCTCACTCGTGTCTGGCTCTTTGTGACCTCATGGACTGTAGCCTGCCAGGCTCCTCTGTCCATGGGATTTCCCAGGCACGAATACTGGAGTGGGTTGCCATTTCCTCCTCCAGGAGATATTCCCAACCCGGGGATCAAATCTACATCTCTTGCATCTCCTGCACAGGCAGGCGAATTCTTTACCCCTCCACCACTTGGGAAGGCCATGCTATTGAATGCCTCTCCTTCAATTTTGTTATCAGGTCTACTGTGGATGAGTTTCTGGGTTATTTCGGGGTTTTGGCTGCAACTTAGCAGCAAAGGGCTGTCCCCTGTGTAGATGGAAGTTCCTCTGGGATGTACACGCAGACGTGCCTTGTCGGTGGAGGGCTGACAGACTGGCTTTCGGTAGAGACAGTGTTGTGCTCAGAGTAGTCAGTGGTGCTGCTGCTTCCCAGTATCACGGTGTCAGCACCTCCAGTTTCCTTCCTCCAAACCCACAAGTGGGGAACAAATGGCACCTCAATTTGGCTTTCACTGGCATTGCTCTATTCCTGGTCAGTAAGGTTTCCTCTATTGTGCATCACTTGCTCATAACTTCGCTCCTTTATTCTCTATTATATAGGTTTACATTTCTTATTGATTCATAGGTATTCTTTATAAATATGTAGTTTGGATACCAATTCTTTGCCACATGTACGTGTTGCAAATATGTTTCCAGAATACGGATTATCTCTTCACTTTATTTAGCTCATGGTAATCTTTCCCAGCATGGTATGTAACAAGAGAGTTCTTCATGATTTGTGAATTTTCCATCCTGTTTCTCTGTCTTAATATCATCAAGATAGTTGTCTACATTTTCTTCTAAAGGTTTTTAAACTTTGTTTTATCCTTTTGTAGGTCTTTAACTGTCTAGAAATGATTTTTGTAAATGATCTGGTGACTTATTTCGAAGGTGGGGTTGATGGAATTTGCCATTTGCTGGATGTGGAGGTGAAAGGAGTCAAATCCAACCCCACACTCTTATCTGGAAGCTTGGAACTGACTTTTCCTGATATGGGAAGCACTGGGAGGGGCAGGTTTGGGGACCGAGAAATGCACAGCCTGGTTTGGACCAATCCTGGTGACCTGGCACAGCCGGTGTGTAAGAAAGCCTCAGCTACCATCAGAAAGACGAGGGAATGAATGGCGCTGGTCCTGGCAGAAACAGCCAGTCCTGTAAGGTGGGGGTGGCCTGCAGTGGCCCAGGGACAAGCTCACCTCCGGCTCCCCAGGCAAGCGCCCCATGGGACCCTCTCCATTGAGGCTTGGAAGCCAGAGATGACTCTGTTTGTAGGTCCATCTCCATGTAGCTCTGGAGAAACTTTTTTATTATTTTGTTTCATTTGAAGATGGTTTTTGTCAAACAAGTGATTTGGTTGATTTATTTCTCAGCAGCGGGAACTGGCAAGTTGGTGACCCGAGCTGCACGTTAGCATGACCAGGTGCTGTCAGCACACGCCAGTGCCCGCATCCCAGCCCTGGAGGATCCAACCTGGCGATGCTGTGCTGAGGCCTGAGTGAGGACTTTCTGAAGCCACCCAGGGGTTCTGGGATGAGAGGGGCCAGGGTCGAGACTGCCCCAGACCCCGGGGCCACCTGCTCCCTGTGGAAGACACTGCTGCCACCTGCCGCCGTGGAGCACTGGGGTGTGCTCTGGGGCAGGAGTCTGGCTCAACCGTGTGACGGCCATTTGGCCTTTTGGGCGAGGAAAGGGCCCGCTGGTCAGTTGTCCAGAGTGTCGTAGGCAAAGATTGATTGGGCGTCTTTGCATTGGGTCCAGATGTCCTGCCTCCTCGGGTGGGGGCAGCCTCCACTGGGACAAAGACAGAGTGAGAGGGCGGAGCAGCTGGGATGTGCAGTGAAGCTCTGCAGACACCCCCGACAAGCAGGAGCCCTCACAAAGGCCAGAGCAGAGGGGGACATCATACCCTGGAAGTGTGTGCAGCCCTCAACAGCTTGCAAACACTCCTCTAGACTCATTTGGGTCTTTCACCCTGAGGACCGGGACAGGGAGGTCAGAATTCTTACACTCATTTTTCAAAGAAGCAGAACCAAACCTCGGTGTGAAGAGGGTCCAGCAATGCCACATGGTCAGCAAACAGCAAATGAGGCCAAGAACAAAGTTGTCTGTTAAGTATCTGGCACACAGGACGTTTGAATCCATCTCCCTAAGCAACTTAGAAACCAGAGTTCCTTCCAGACTGGCCACACCCCGGGTGCGCTCTGGGCACGGCCTCACTTCGGGCCACCTCTCCTAGAGCAGCTCTGTGCGGGGAGAAAATAAACCACACAAAGAAAAAGACCCCTTCAGCTCGCTGAGCTGTTCCCGTTGCCATTTCCATCAGGAGAGGGCCTGGGGAGAAATCGCGGTCATGGCTACAGTGAAGTTTTAAACCAGAGTTTCTCATCCTTTTCACATTTGAAGTCAGACTCCTTGGGATAGCTGTTGTTACCTGTAATATCTGTGGGTTAAGAAAATATAGATCCTAACAACAATGCCTTCTGTGAATGTGCAAACCTCTTCGTTGTTGTTCAGTCACTAACTTGTGTCCGACTCTGCAACCCCATGAACGCCAGGCTTCCTTGTCCTTCACTATCTCCCAGAGTTTGCTCAGACTCATGTCCATCAAGTTGGTGATGCCATCCAACCATCTCATCCACTGTTGTCCCCTTCTCCTCCTGCCGTCAATCTTTCCAATATCAGGGTCTTTTCCAGTGGGTCAGCTCTTCACATCAGGTGGCCATAGTATTGGAGCTTCAGCTTCAGCAACAGTCCTTCTGATGATGATTCAGGGTTGATTTCCTTTAGGATTGACTGGTCTGATCTCCTTGCTGTCCAAGAGACTCTCAAGAGTCTTCTCCAGCACCACAGTTTGAAAGCATCAACACTCAATTTTAGAAAATAGATCATTGTGATAACACGCACTTTAAAAATTACAATCCAATTCATATGGGCAGACAGTATTTTCTCTCGAGATGCTTTTGCTATTAGTAGAAAAAAGTCTGTATTTTTTAAAAGATGCATATTTAAGTAGGAAAAGAAAAGAAAGAAATGGCATGAACTCTGGGGAACCTGGCAAAGCCTTTCACTGATGAGATAGCTGGTAGGTGTGTGGGAGCTTGTTAGACCTTCACCTATTTACATATTTAAATCTTCATGATAAAACCTTTAAATAAAAATACTGCTTGGTCCAGTGTGAATTCACATTGCTGTCCCTTAGAGCAATGTTGTCCCCTCCACATTCTAATCACCTATAGCCTGCAGACTGGAACCAGTGGTCTGACAAAATGTGGTCCCATTGGAGAAGGGAATGGCACACCACTTCAGTATTCTTGCCTTGAGAACTCCATGAACAGTGAAAGTGAAAGTTGCTTAGTCAGACTCTTTGCGACCTCTTGTACTATACAGTCCAATGAATTCTCTAGGCCAGAATGTCTGCTTTGATCTCTCAATTTGATCTCTAATTCCTCTGCCTTTTCTAAATCCAGCTTGAACATGTGGAAGTTCTCAGTTCATGTACTGTCAAAGCCTTGCTTGGAGAATTTTGAGCATTACTTTGCTAGCGTGTGAGGTGAGTGCAATTGTGTGGTAGTTTGAGCATTCTTTGGCATTGTCTTTCTTTGGGATTGGAATGAAAACTGACCTTTTCCAGTCCTGTGGCCACTGCTGAGTTTTCCAAATTTGCTGGCATATTGAGTGCAGCGTTTTCACAGCATCTTCTTTTGAGACTTGAAATGGTTCAGCTGGAATTCCATCACCTCCACTAGCTTTGTTTGTAGTGATGCTTTCTAAGGCCCACTTGACTTTGAACTCCAGGATGTCTGGCTCTAGGTGAGTGATCACACCATCTTGGTTATCAGGGTCATGAAGATCTTTTTTGTACAGTTATTCTGTGTATTCTTGCCACCTCTTCTTAATATCTTCTGCTTCTGTTAGGTCCACCCCATTTCTGTCCTTTATTGAGCCCATCTTTGCATGAAATGTTCCCTTGGTATCTCTAATTTTCTTGAAGAGATCTCTAGTCTTTCCCATTCTGTTGTTTTCCTCTGTTTCTTTGCACTGATCGCTGAGGAAGGCTTTCTTGTCTCTCCTTGCTGTTCTTTGGAACTCTGCATTCAGATGCTTATATCTTTCCTTTTCTCCTTTGTCTTTCACTTCTCTGCTTTCAGCTATTTGTAAGGCCTCCCCAGACAGCCATTTTGCCTTTTTGCATTTCTTTTCCATGGGGATGGTCTTGATCCCTGCCTCCTGTACAATGTCACGAACCTCTGTCCATAGTTCATCAGGCACTCTGTCTATCAGATCTAATCCCTTGAAATAGATTTGACTGTATAATTCACTTCAACTGTATAATCATAAGGGATTTTATTTAGGTCATACCTAAATGGCCTAGTGTTTCCCCTTCTTTCTTCAATTTAAGTCTGAATTTGGCAATAAAGAGTTTATGATCTGAGCCACAGTCAGCTCCCGGTCTTATTTTTGCTGACTGTATAGAGCTTCTCCATCTTTGGCTGTAAATAATGTAACTCATCTGATTTCAGTATTGACCATCTGGCGATGTCCTTGTGTAGAGTCCTCTCTTGTGTTGTTGGAAGAGGGTGTTTACTATGACCAGTGTATTCTCTTGGGAAAACTCTTTTAGACTTTGAGGTTTCCCCTTCTTTCTTCAATTTAAGTCTGAATTTGGCAATAAAGAGTTTATGATCTGAGCCACAGTCAGCTCCCGGTCTTATTTTTGCTGACTGTATAGAGCTTCTCCATCTTTGGCTGTAAATAATGTAACTCATCTGATTTCAGTATTGACCATCTGGCGATGTCCTTGTGTAGAGTCCTCTCTTGTGTTGTTGGAAGAGGGTGTTTACTATGACCAGTGTATTCTCTTGGGAAAACTCTTTTAGACTTTGCCCTGCTTCATTTTGTATTCCAAGGCCAAACTTGCCTGTTACTCCAGGTATCTCTTGACTTCCTATTTTTGCCTTTCAGTCCCCCATGATGAAAAGGACATCCTTTTTTGGTATTACTTCTTGAAGGTCTTGTAGGTCACCATAGAAAGAACTGTTCAACTTTAGCTTTTTCAGCGTTCGTGGTTGGGGCATAAACTTGGATTACTGTGATACTGAATGGTTTGCCTTGGAAACGAACAGAGATCATTCTGTCATTTTTGAGACTGCACCCAAGTACTGCATTTTGGACTCTTTTGTTGACTAGGAGGACTACTCTACTTCTTCTAAGGGATTGTTGCCCACAGTAGTAGATATAATAGTCATCTGAATTAAATTCACCCATTCCAGTTCATTTTAATTCACTGCTTCCTGAAATGTTGATGTTCACTCTTGCCATCTCCTGTTTGACCACTTCCGATTTACTTTGATTCATGGACCTACATTCCAGGTTCCTAGGCAATATTGTTCTTTATAGCATCAGACTTTATTTCCATCACCAGTCACATCCACAACTGGGTGTTGTTTTCACTTTGGCTCCATCTCTTCATTCTTTCTGGGTTTATCTCTCCACTCTACTCTAGTAGCATATTGAGCACCTACCAAACTTGGGAGTTAATCTTTCAGTGTCAGATCTTTTTGCCTTTTTGTACTGTTCATGGTGTTCATGTTGGATCATAGAAAAAGCAAATGAGTTCCAGAAAGAAATCTACTTCTGCTTTATTGACTATGTCACAGCCGTTGACTGTTTGGATCAAACAAACTGAAAATTTCTTAAAGAGATGGGATACCAGACCACCTTACCTGCCTCCTGAGAAATCTGTATGCAGGTCAAGAAGTAATAGTGAGAACTGGACGTGGAACAACAGACTGGTTCCAAATTGGGAAAGGAGTACGTCAAGGCTGTATATTGTTACCCTGCTTATTTAACTTATATGCAGAGTACATTATGTGAAATGCCAGGCTGGATGAAGCACAAGCTGGAATCAAGATTGCCAGGAGAAATATCAATAACCTCAGATACACAGGCGACACCACCCTTATGGCAGAAAGCAAAGAGGAACTGAAGAGCCTCTTGATGAAGGTGAAAGAGGAGAGTGAAAAAACTGGCTTAAAACTCAACATTCAAAAAACTAAGATCATGGCATCTGGTCCCATCACTTAATGGCAAATAGATGGGGAAACAATGGAAACAGTGACAGACTTTATTTTGGGGAGCTTCAAAATCACTGCAGATGGTGACTGCAGCCAAGAAATTAAAAGATGCGTGCTCCTTGGAAGAAAAGCTATGACCAACCTAGACAGTATATTAAAAAGCAGAGACATTGCTTTGCCAACAAAGGTCCATCTAGTCAAAGCTATAGTTTTTCCAGTAGTCATGTGTGGATGTGAGAGTTGGACTATAAAGAAAACTGAGCACTGAAGGATTGATGCTTTTGAACTGTGGTGTTGGAGAAGACTCTTGAGAGTCCCTTGGACTGCAAGGAGATCCAACCAGTCCATCCTAATGGAAATCAGTCCTGAATATTCATTGGAAGGACTGATGTTGAAGCTGAAACTCCAATATTTTGGCCACTTGATAGGAAAAACTGACTCATTGGAAAAGACCCTGATGCTGGGAAAGACTGAAAGTGGGAGGAGAAGGGGATGAAGAGAGGATGAGGTGGTTGGATGGCATCAGCAACTCAAAGGACGTGAGTTTGAGCCAACCCCAGGAGTAATTGATGATGGACAGGGAAGACTGGCTTGCTGTGGTCCATGGGTCACAAACAGTCGGACACAGCTGAGTGACTGAACTAACTGACTGACTGACTTGGCCCAGTATGAATTCACATTGTTGTCCCTTAGGACGATGTTATCCCCTCAGCTTCCTAACACCTGTAGCTCACAGACTGGAGCCAGTGGTTTTAGATTTACAGATGAATATGTATCATCTAGGGTTTTCTGTTCTTGTTTTTAATCTCTTGGGTCAAAATGTCACAGAGTGATGTGTGACCTCATTTACTTATAAACCCAGGTTTTTCCCATTCCGTTCTGCATAGATACTGCTGACAGCCAATTAATAAATACTGTTCCGTCTCCTATGAGGCACAAGGCCCTGGGATGGAGTAATGAATCCACAGTTTGGGGCCAGCCTCCCCAGGACACTCAGTCATGTGAGAGATGAGTACTGAACATGTCACAAGAGAGGCTTAATAAAATCAACACAGATGCCAAGTGTTGGAGGGAGAAGGATAGATGTTCCATAAGACCAGAGCGGGGGCTCCCAGGGCTGGGGCAGGAAGGCTTCCTGGAGGAAGGGACATCATGAGACCTCAAAGGTCAGTAGGGGCTCCTCAAGCCAAGAGGGCCAGCCAACCGCAGGGTCTTTGCCCGAATTCCAGAATCCCAGGTCCCAGCTCACATAATCAGATTCTGGCCAGAGCCACAGGCTTCTCTCTGCCTGCCGCCTTCCACCTTCCTTGTCAGCAGCTGGCCCTTAACAAGTGACTAATCTTCAGTGCGTTTGATATGGAATGGGCAGTGAAAATAATCACCTGTCAGGGATTCTATCTTCATGAAGGACACGGCAGCGATCGGGTTTCAGGATGCGTGGGTGCGTGAACCCTGGGGAGCTCACCCTTCAAACAGGACATTGATCTTCCCCCCTGTCACCCCGGATGGCCCGTGTTGAGCCACAGCTCATATTTCCTGGACCTTCAGGGGGAGATGAGTGCAAGGAGGCCAACAATGGCTCAGAGATATGGGAGCCCTGCCCACTGTGAGGTGTGCAGGAAGCTGCCAAATGGTTACTATTCCTGAGTATTCCTCAGGTGCCAGACACCATACTCAGCATGCTCACTGCACCAGCTGACTTCCTCCTTCAGATCCTTGGATTTGGAGATTTCTCATGTTCAAGCCCTGAACTCTGGATCCCCTGCCCATCTGAACCCCTCCCAGTCCATCAGCAAATCCACCTTAAACACCTGGGCTGGTGCCCACTGACCCGGAGGCTGGAATGGGTGGCGTTCACTCATTCTGACAGACTGCCCCCAGGGCCCTAGAGCTGGCCAGCTTCCCGACCACTCCGAGGCCCAGTTCTGGGACTCTCCCGTTCAATCCCTGCTGCTGCTGCTAAGTCGCTTCAGTCGTGTCCGACTCTGTGTGACCCCATAGACGGCAGCCCCCCAGCCTCCTCCATCCCTGGGATTCTCCAGGCAAGAATACTGGAGTGGGTTGCCATTTTCTTCTCCAATGCATGAAAATGAAAAGTGAAGGTGAAGTCACTCAGTCGTGTCCGACCCTCATGGACTGTAGCCTTCCAGGCTCCTCCGTCCACGGGATTTTCCAGGCAAGAGTACTGGAGTACTGGAGTACTGTGACATGCCATTGCCTTCTCCATGTTTAATCCTAGGATTCCTTTTTTTCTTGAGTTAGAAATGTTCTCACGGCAGTGACAAATCCCCAAGTGATGGAGCTTTGTTTTCTTCCTTCCTGGTAGTATAACTCTAGTTAACAGGATTGTTTGAATGGCCCCAAATACAACAAAATCCTTTCCCTCTTGATATGTCTGGATGAGCAGGGGACAGCAATGCTTGGCATTCCCTTGGTGTGATTTTTCATCTCCTTCTATCTTCTCGCCTTCACTCATGGAGACAGGGAGAGGGAGATGGATGGGAATGATTCATCCTCCAGCTTAGCCTGGCTCCAGCCTCAATGGCAAATACGTGGATTTTGTCCAAAACTAGATGAACACGATGGCCTCATATTTGGGATGAAGCCAGCAATGCCCTTGGAACAGGGCTATTCTGTCACTGTCACAGTCTTCCAGGGAAATGACTGTCATTTTTATTTTGCTGGGGGAGGGTCACTAACCATGAAGGGTAGGGGGCCATGTGAAGGTCATTTCTGGTGCTGTTTTGCTTTTACAGTGCTAAATTAGTAATGGAAGAGCCTGACCAAAGAGTTTTTCCTCCCAGCATTTAATGAAAGGCACAGGTGTGGCTGAGGGGCACTCAGCCATGTATGGCTTAGGGCAGCGGGAAAGTGGGTTCCAAGAGTTCCTATCTATGCAGAATCAGTCCTGTTCTGATTTAAGACGAGCTGGTTGCCAAGTAGAAAATACAAGGAACTCTTTTCTTTCCCAGTCTGGATGCTTTTGGGCTGTGCGTGTGTGTTGTTTTTTTAACAAAGGTCAAGCTGAACATTGGCTCTAAAACCTTTAGCCAGATCTAAGGAAAAGTGTTGAACTTGAAAAAAGAAAAAGTGGGCATGGCTTAGGCATCCCTTCACTCCAGGTAGGATGGCTGAAGTGTTATTTCCAAGGACGGAAGCAGATGAAGGCAGGGAACTGGTATGGCAACAGGGTTTCAGAAATCACCACCATCATCCCTGACACCACTATCACCATCTTCATCATCGCTGTCACCAAGTTTCTCACCACCACCACCATCATCATCACCGTCATCATCACCACCATCATCACCGTCATCATCACCACCACCATCATCATCGCCACCATCGTCATCATCACTGTCATCATCTCCACCACCATCATCCTCACCGTCATCATCATCACCATCATCATCACCACCACCATCATGACTGTCCTCATCATTGTTATCACATCACTAACTTAATTTGGCCGCCTACTGTGTGCCAGGCACCATGCTAAGCCCTCAACGCAAACCTCCCTGTTATTTTTCTCTCCCTGCTCGGTTCCATTTTGCTTCTTGGCACTTAGCTCTAAGGGGCATTGCATCGTATCTTTGTGGGTATGCTGTTTCCTTTTTCCCTCTCTCGCCTGCTTGGAATGGAAACTCCACAAGGGCTTTATTAGCTGTATTGACACTGGGATTCCCAGGACCTAGCCCAGTGACTGTGGGTGACCTAGTAGGTGACTGACAAATAGTATTAAATAGTTGAATGAAAGAGTATTATTAATGACAAGTTAGATACTTTCACTGCTCTCACCTTGGAGATGGGAGGAGTAAAGCTCAGGAGCTAAATAGCAATAGCTTGCCCAAGGCTTTTGGTCCCAGAGTCAGGACTCAGAGTGAGGTGGTTAACACCAATCTCAGACTTTAGCCTCTAGACAAAGCTGTGCCTTCGTCTTTGCTCCTGAGTTAACAAGCTACAGATGCTTCAAGACTTTTAAACCTCCACACCTCTGGTTATTTTTCTGAAGCAAATGGACTGCATCACTACTCTCCAAAAGGAGGGGGAAAAAAGTCCCCTAAGGGTGAAAACCCACCCACATCTGCTTCTCTGCTTGACATGAAAACATGAGCTTGTGTCTCCAAAACTCTTAATTAATGACTTGCCAAAGTAGGAACCATTTGCCCAGACCAAGGCAGGGATAAAGGTTGACTGACAAGGCTCTAATTAAACCCCAATTTATAATCTAACAGCCTGAGATCTTTCAGGTCAAAAAGGGCTTTGATCCTAGAAATTGTGCTAATATGCTTTCTCCCACCCCCAGCTCCTCCATCTCTGTCTGGTGCACCTCCCCCCACTCCCCCACAACACCCCTT
>SJYX01016767.1:226426-240968 GCA_006410675.1 Oreotragus oreotragus | reverse complement strand
GTATCTGTGATGATGGGGGAGCCAGGCTGCCTGGGGCAGGGGACTGGCAGGGAGTGGGCGAAGGTTGGGGTGGGGGGTGTTGCCCTTGTGGGACTCAAGGGAACTGACTTTCTCTAATGATATGTGGGGAGGGGGATCCAACTTAAAAAACAAATAATGAAAGTGACTCAGTTGTGTCTGAAGCTTTGCGACCCCATGGACTATACAGTCCATGGAATTCTCCAGGCCAGAATACTGGAGTGGGTAGCCTTTCCCTTCTCCAGGGGATCTTCTCAACCCAGGGATCAAACCCAGGTCTTCCGCATTGCATGTGGATTCTTTACCAGCTGAGCCACAAGGGAAGCCCCAAAACAAATAATAGGCAATAATATCTAGGAAATAATCAGGCCACACAACTGGAGAAGTGTGTCTGTGAAGGTTTGGGTGTGAGGCAGTCAGCAAGCTGAAGCCAGGAGTCTTTCTTTTCCTAGTGAGCTGGAGAGGGCCACATAAGTAGGGCCAAATTGGGGGATTTTGACAATTTGGGAAATTTCAAAAATATCGGGTGAGTGATGTAGGCTCACCTACTTTTACTATGCCAATTAAGTACTTGAAAAATAACAAGCAAACAAATGGATCGATAAAAATAACAACAATATTAGCTGCCTTTACAACCAATTGCTTTATTTTAAAAAGATTTTAAATAAACCAATTTATTTTAAAAAGATTATTTTAAACACACACCCAAAGTGGGGAGAACAGCATCATAGATAAAGGGTGGACATTCTCATGAAAGGGTAGTGGGTGTTGGTAGACTCATTTCTACACACTTGCTGCTGCTGCTGCTAAGTCGCTTTAGTCGTGTCCACCTCTGTGTGACCCCGTAGACGACAACCCACCAGCCCCTGCCATCCCTGGGATTCTCCAGGCAAGAACACTGGAGTGGGATGCCATTTCCTTCTCTAATGCATGAAAATGAAAAGTGAAAGTGAGGTCGCTGAGTCGTCTCCGACTCTTCGTGACCCCATGGACTGTAGCCCACCAGGCTTTTCCGTCCATGGGATTTTCCAGGCAAGAGTACACACTTACATTGTCCTAATTTTTCTCACTTATCCCTTGGTAAAAAAGTCAGTTCTAGATCAGCCAAGCTCAAGGTCTGACATTTGAAGGGTGACCATCAGTCCCTGTTGGTCTGGGACAGTTAAATTGAGACAACTGTTAATTAATTAATGTCCACAAATGTGTTCTAACATCTCCTTTCATTCAAATGGGCCCCGGTTTAGGCCATCAATTGTGTGGTCCCCTGAGCGCTGGGGCACCTCTGGTGCAGTCAGTGCCCAAGACTTTGATTTTACTCCACGACCCTGTGGACGTATTTTTAGCGCTCTTTCAAAATGCTTTTGTTCTGACTTCAGCAGAAAGAAGTGGGCACGTGATGCTTTGAGATGGCTCTCCCTTTGCCACCAAGCTTCTCTCTTACACCCCACTCTTAATAGCTTTATTGAGAGATCATTGACATGTCAAAATTGTGTGTATTCAAGGGGCATACATAACCTGACATTTGGTATATGCATATGTGATGAAGACTCTTCCTTCATCCTTTCCTTGTGCTACATGATGGTCTGAAATGTCTTTGGGTAGAGGAGCAAGAAGTGGAGCAAGATCAAAGACATTATGTATGTGGTTCTGTCAAAGTGTACCATGTTGGCTTGGAAAATAGAGGGAGAAATCCCGGTCCTCCCACCTGCAGCCTGACCGCCAGTGCAGCAAAGTCTCCAGAGCCTCTGTGCCTCACCACAGCTTGTCTGCCTCCTTGGCTGGATTTTGCTGCTCACTGACTGCATCTTGCTTACAGAAGCACCCCATTCCAGGATCAGATCGTCACCTTGACTATCACACTTCCCACATCATCTGGAAACCCTATGCATGCACTCATGTGCTAATGGAGAAGGGACAAGGAATTTGATGCAAAGGGATGTTGTCAAGATGAAACATCCTTATTTCAGGCAAAATAAAACACAACTTTACATTCACTGGGTGAGAGACAGCGCGCTGTCTCTAGAAAGACCACCAACTCCTGAATGTTAGTTCCAGCTAAGGGTTCAAGAATGCTAAGTGGTGGTGACAGTGACGATGACTACAACCATGATGAGTGCAGCGGCCACCGGGGGTCCGCTGGACACCCCAGCACCGTCAGTGCTGACTTGTGTGCACCGGTGTTCTGCAGACAGTCCTGGGAAGTGGGGGCAGTGGGCATGGTTTGGTGACCCTTCCTCCAAGTCACCAACTTGCTGTTGAGAGATTAGATTTAATAGGAACTTTCAGGATTTTCTGGTTCAATCCACGCCTCTTACAGAGGAGAAAATACCCAAAGCCCAGAAGGAAAGCTCCATGTGTTAATATTTGTATTTCTACACAAGGCTATAGGTACTTAGCACTTAAAAAAAACTATCAGAAGGGTGGTCCTTAGGTCTGGCCAAACAAAGGAGCTCTTTAGTGATGTGGTCTTCATCCTCCTCTGAGCTATTCTGTCCTGCACAGCATTGGAGCTCAACACACCTGCACAGAGCTGTGCTTTGCCAGAGCACTTCATGGGCCAGAACTTCTGCCTCCTCTTTGATCAAGGACCCAGCTCCAGTGGCACACCCATGGCCACCGGGGAGTTGCTGTCGGGGGGAGGGGGGTGCGCCCCTCCTCAAGAGAAACCTCTGGGCTTATAGGCCCGAGTTCTCATTTCTGAGCAACCAGATCATTGAACAAAAACAAATGCCTGCTTTGTGTGTATTTCTTTCCTTTTTTGGGGGGTAGGGTGGGGTGGCGGTGTTCAGGAAGAATTGATGTCGGAGACACAGTCAGAGATGCTGCCAAAACAATCAGAAGCCTCTGAAGGAAGCGAGAGCCAATGCCAGCGTCCAAAGCGGCAGCCAAGATTCAGGAAGCTCAAATACCTCACTCGCCTTGATTTAGAGCCCTTCTTAGCCGACATTTAACATGCAACTTGCCTGGTGGGCAGGTTTCTTGCAGTGTTTGGGGAAGGCTAAGTGAATTGGAATAGCACTGACCTCATTGGCATTGGCACTCTTAGGATCTGGCGCCGCCACTGAGCTCAGAGCAGTTCCATCTGTATGACTCCACGCCCGCTGTGGGACTTGGAAAGCCCAGTGCGTATCCCGTATCCCGGGAAGGAAAAGGTTGGTTTTGCTGCGGGGGTCCAGGCCCACCCAGGGAGAGCTATGCAGACGGCAGAGCAACCATTGGTCTTGCTGTGAAAAATGCGTGGTAGAGTTTGGCCAACCAGAGGCCAACGTCGGACTATAGAGTGGAAGTCCTGGGGAATTAGGTTTCATGCGTTGATACCATTTGTAATGATAAGAGCCATCCAGAATGGAATACCTTGATTAAAGAGATCAGTCTGTCCACCATAGGAATTGTTCAGAAAGTTTAGAGGACCACTTGGTTGAGGATGTTGAAGATTTTAAAACTCTGGGGAGGGTAGGGGTGGACTAGATTAAATCTAAGGTCTGAGACTTGCTTGGGCAGAAAGGATGGTGCCGTTCCTGGCTCCTGGCATACAGGAACACCTAAGTTACCCGGGGTTTCAAGGGTCAGGCACTCTTAGTTTGTTTCTGAAAAAGAACCAAAGGTGACAAGAAAATACGAAATGGCTCTGAGAACCCTGAAGTGATGCTGTAGAGTTCATGAATTTTCTAAACAGGAGCGCACCCAGGGTTCTCGTTTAGGACCTAACAGCTCCTACTTCAGACACAGTTCTAACAGACTTGCTGGCATCATCCCCCTGCTGGAGCTGCTGGAGAAAAGTGCATTAAGGAAATTGGGGATGAATATTATAATTTTAACACATTAATAACAAGGAGTACACATGGACAGTGGATCACTAAGGGGGAAACCAAAATAACAAAATAGAGAAAAGTACTTGTAACTATGGCAATTTGAGGCCATTTAATGAGAGGGCAAAGAGTTGTACAAACTTGAGGAGCATTTGAAGAAGGGCCAGGTTATGGTCACTAAGAAGAAGTTAAATTATGTGCAGTGGTTTCTGTGAAATAAGACAGGATGATATACGATATGTCTTACAAAAATTTGTAATAAAAGATTGAAAGGTAGACAATTACCTGGAAGTTTGCAATACATAGGGCAGACATATGATTAAGATTCATACTATAAAACCATATCTATGTACCAAAAGCACTGAAATAGAAAAATAGGCAAAGGGCAGAACAGAAATAGACATTTCTCAAAAGTACCGTATGTTGTCTTTGGCCAATTTACATGTAAAATATGCCCAACATTATTAGCCATCAAGTGCAGGCACACATTTTTTAAATGAGACCTTATTTTTGTCTGTTGGATTGTCCGAGACTTTAAAAGAACCAAAATGTTCCAAGTTGGTCAGAATGCCAGGAAGAAAGTCCTCTCAAACACGGCTGGTATGCATTTTGGAGAAGGCAATTAAGCCCTTTGTATCAAACTGTTATTTATCCATTTGTCAAATTTATCTAGAAATTCCATTCCCAGCAACTGACCCCTTAAGAAAGAGAATGAAGATCTATGTCCAAGGATATTCATTGAACTTAGAATTATAAAAAAAAGAAATAGTCTGAAGTGCATTAACAAGGGATGAGAAAACATTATGGAATGTTCATGTGGTGAAGTATTATGGAAACTTCTAAAAATGAGATATCTTTGTAAATTGATGTGCTGTGAATAATATATTGTGAATGAAATATCCAGTTAAAGAGAAAAGGAAGTTGTAGTATTTAATGTGAAATATGATCCTTTTAAGGCATAAAGATGATGGTATTATTATTTAAACCACATTCATACCAAACCGTGAAGTGACTCTCAGTTCTTAAAAAGCAGTTTTCACTGCAGAAACAAAGCCAGGTTAGGGAGGGTCTTTTAACTTTTTTAAAAAATAAAAAGCCTTGTTTAACTCATGAGTTGAATAAGCACTGCTTGGCGTCTTTACCTCTGTCTGACTGCACAGCATTATTCCTTGCCGTTCTTTCCAGCTCATCTAGTTGTTTCCTCATTGCACATACTCTGTTGGGTCTTTACAAAGATTCTCTAATTTAATCTTCACTGTCACCCTCAGGAGGCTTCCCTGGTGGCTCAGTGGTAAAGAATCCACCTGCCAATGCAGGAGATGCAGGTTAGATCCCTGGGTTGGAAAGATCCCCTGGGGAAGGAAGGGCAACCCACTCTGGTATTCTTGCCTGGGAAATCCCATGGGCAGAGGAGCCTGGTGGGCTATAGTCCACGGGGTCTCAAAGAGTTGGACTCAGCTGAGCACACACACCCACACCACCCTCTGTGGCTGTACTTCCTTCTATGAGACTCAGGGTTATTAAGTAACTTGCTTGAGGTCCCCAGTTAACAAGTGGCTTAGCCAGGATTGGAATCCAGGTCCGTCTGCCCTCAAAATCTGGATTCTGCAATTCGGTTATTCATCCACTCATCAGATACTTATTGAGGGTTTTTGTTTTTGTTTTTGTTTTTGTTTTTTTAGCCTTTGCTGTACCATTTTGTTTGAAAATGTAAGGACTGAGGACTTTTCTTAGCATTTTGCTTCACCATTTTGTTTGAAAGCATGATTAAGGCTGGGAAGTGTGCACACAGAATCGTATCTAGCGTGCACAGGAAGGTGTTGGTCCCTCTGTGAGTACTTCACAAGGATAAAGGACGAAGACTCTGCTTCTCCAGTGTCAGACGTGGAATCCCCAAGCTGGAGCTGTATGCCTCATGCTAACCGTTTTACAGTGGAAGAAAAGTCCTAGGAATAAAAACAATCAGGAAATGGAAACCCAAACTGGGGGGACCCAAGGAGACATTGGGATCAGTTAGAAGTAAGACAAGCGGAAATACAAGACTGATCTCGGAAGAATCACTGTTGCTCAAGCCTGGAAGCCCAGGTAGGGGGTGGGCACAGGTTAGAAAGAAGTCTGGGGAGGTGAGGGAGAGGCATTGTCCCGGATGCAGGGACCCTCAGCTTTGGGGTGGGGGCTGGTGAGGAGGGCAAGAAAAGAGTGAAGACAGGACCAGGAGGTCCGAATGACAGGACTAGGGGTGGGTGACTCAGGTCTCTACTTGCAGACCTGGGCCACAAGAGAGTCCACACTCTCCCCAGGGAAGAGGCCGCTGAACACAGTGCCTGGAGACCATGGATAGACTCCCAGGGTGTCTGCAGGAGGCCCAGAATAGCCCCTTTATGAAGCTCCCTGAGCCACAGGTAGGCTGTTCATGCAGGCTCCGTGGGGGCTTGGAGAAGGCCTGGTGCCCAAATGCCCTCTCTAAGCCATGCTGATTGGGCCCATCTGGGAGGGGCCCAAGACTCTTTCCTTCTTTAAGTCCTATAAACATCTCCACGTTAAATCTAAGGCGCATCCAGGGTAGAAGTGCTGTCCAAGCCCTTTTTAAATCTGATTATGCATTTGCACATTTCCTAGGAATGCTGATTTCTTTGGTCCTTGTAAGTGGGGTGCCACTGGGGAGCCCCTGTGTGATGGCGAGGCTGGTGTCTGGGTCCTGGAGACACCACCTGGGTTTGCTGTGTGGTCCTAGCCAAGTCCTTTGGCTCTGTGGCCCCCAGTTCCTACTTGGGAGACTGTCTAAATCCCCATCCCTGGTCTGCTACCCACTGCCCGCTGCCCACTGCCAGCCCAGTAGCAACAGACACTTATGGAGTGAACACGTGAGCAGATGCAAGGGTCATTTCATACAACCAAGCTCAATCTCCACCTGCTTTAATCCTTTGTGGCTCTAGACTTCTTAGGAACTTTACGTTTCACAGGGTGGTAGGGTTAGAACATGGGACTGTGCTGCAGCTGTATTTTTAAATTTTTATTTCATTTGCAAAAACCTGAATATTTACAACCCCTCAAAACTAACATTTCACCATTGGCTTAGAACATGACCAACCCACCCACTCACCTTTAACCCATAGTAAACCAGGCAGCAGACATCTCCAAAATGTCAGCCTTCAACTCCACTGACCCTTTCCTTTGTAGCAATTTTGCAAGAAGGGACTTGGGGTTTGACCAAGTCACAAACTGTCTGATTTGAGCTTTTCCCCACTAATTAAATTCAAACCATTAATCAGATGAGAGACTGTTTTCTTCTTGCCTTTGACCTCAAGTCGATTTGCTCTTCACATCTGTCACCTTGGAAACTTTACCCTCTGGGAGAGGGTTCGCTCCAGCTTTTGAAGTTGGCAGAGAAAAGATAACGCCAAAGAGACCAGCAAAGGATCTGTGAGGGACCCCTGGAAAAGCATCCACACAGACAAGCTACTTCTGCAGCCAAAGAGATGGTGAAGTGTTGTTCCCACTTCGTTTGTTTGCCAGTCGGTGCATGTTTTCACATTGTGTGCCCAAGGGGGAGGGTGATTTGTCTTTAAAAGCTTGTTACCCTTCAGTGGACTCCCTGGTCTTTCTTACTGGCGTTGGTTTACACCTGTTCTGCCTGCAAAACAAAAAAAGTCCCAGACAGATTTCAGTAGCTGTGTGTTACTCACTTAAAGATCAAGTTCTGCAAGGTACACTGGAGGTGACCACTGAGAAATAAACACTGACCACATGCAGGTGGGCCTCGATTTTGATGAAAGGTGACCCTGGCCCAAGGTGAAGTGGAGGTTAAGCCGTGTCCTAGCATAAAGAGAAAAAAATCTAGAACAAAAGTCAGCCTCTGGGATTTGAACCTTGGGACTGGGGAGAGTTCAGGGCACAAGCCACTGCTGTGTGATGAGCCCCGGTGTCTGGTTTCCAGAACGTCATGGTTATCAGCCGTGGGGGCTTAGGTGGATTAACATTTGAACTTGCGGCTGCAGCCGGCCCTGTTACCCAGGCTGCTTTGTCTGCTCGTGTGAACTGTATCGCACCCCCGGCAGCAGGAGGAGTTGTAGTGCCCAACCCAGGTGGACGTGGCACGTGCTTCCCTCCTAGGGCAGAGAGGACGGCTCCAGGGAGCTTGCCCCATCTTCTAGGTTAATCGGACCCCACCGTGGTTCTGCGTCTTTTAAGTTCATATGGGTTTCAAAGACTGAGCCTCTCTAAAGGGATATGCTGTTAGCTTTTTAAACCAGCTGACTGATGATTTTCTCCTAAGGAGAGCTTCAGTCTGATACACAGGGTCAGTTTGGCAGTGGGGACATCGGCCATAGCCCCTCCTTGGACAACATGCTGTCAGAGGTGCTGAAATGTGGTCCCTGACCTTAAGGGGTCATCTCTAAGTTACTCTTTTTTGGGGGGGTTCTGAGTATCAAATGAGTAGAAACAAGTTTGGGACATTTTGAGGAAGAGATGCCCATTGAACAAGAAGGTTTCACAGGAGTGCTAAGGCTTAAAGGGCCATCGGTATCACTGGGAGCTCTATAAATGTCCAGGTGCTGAGACCCCAGCGGAGATTTGCATGCACCCACCCATCTGTGCATCAGACTCGCATCAGCTTCGCTGGGTAAACTGGAGGCAGAGCCAGCGCTGAGAGTCGCGTTTTCAGTCAAGGCCACCACAGGGCACAGTGTCCAGACCCCGAAGGAAAGCATCCAGTAAATTGTGATGGGTGCGAATGAATAAAAGCTACCTTGGAGAGGGACCAAGTACTGGTCCCGGGTGGATGGACCACCCACCCGTAGAGCTGAAAGCATGCACACGGCCAGGAGAAGACTCCTCACACTCTTAAAAACCCCACCTTGTGTTTTCATATCCACTTGTGCTTAGAGAGGGGCAAGAAGGGCCTCCCAGCATGAGGCAGGACTGGGAAAGGTCAGGAACGAGGTGCTCCCTGGCCCGGCCAGAAGGATGGACCGCAGGCCTGTGTTTCGCCTGACACCAGAGGCTACCCCTTCATGGTCATGGCATACAGAGAGTCACTGTCATTTCCTGGGGCTTTCGTCCGTGAGGCTTCAACTGCCGTGGGACATCTCACACGTTAACTCCATATTGCCTGTGGTCCTGGTGAACTCAGAAGGCCCAGCCACACCAGGCCGGTGCTCCCCTCCAGAACAGGAGCCCAGAGCCGCGCTGGGGCCTCTGCTTTGGGTGAGCTCTGGGCTCTCCATTCGTCCCAGTCCCCACTGCCCCTCATCGTCTGCCCCATCTGCTTCACTGGGACACACTGCCTGCCTAGTATCTCTGAAGGCCATTGGGTTTGTGATGTTTCAGACAGCGGGAGAATCACATCCTCTGTGACGTGTTCACACATTGTGTGGAAGCAAGTCATCTCCAGTCGGAATTCGTTGCCAGGAGACTGGATCAGGTCACCGATGGGGGAAGCTGATAGCCCATCACAGGTTAACAAGCCCTGTGCTCTGGAGAGGATATATAAATACGCCCCAGCGAGGGTCTGAACTTCCCCCCACCTATCTGATCCAGCTCTAATTGTTACCAATTGGTATTCCCTTACGCCCATGCTTTCTTTGTAACAGAGACGGTCTCGGGTTCTCCTTCAGAGCGACCCCTTGTTCCAACTGCCCATCCACGGGGTCACTGACTTCCTGGGATAAGAACTTAGGGGTTTTAGTGTTTGAAACATCCTATTTTCTTTCTTCCCTAACCCAGATCCTTTTATTTTAAAATCACCAGGTGACCCCATACTTTCGAAAGCTGCCCTTACCACGTCCACATTGCTAAGCAAAGTCATCCTAATTTTACCCAAGTCCTGAGACAGGTTTTTATTTTGTTTGTGCATTTGTAAGAAGTGAGCCCTGACAGGACACGTGTGTTGACAAGGTTCTCTCCTTGCTGGCCTTTTAACCCGCGTCATGGATAATTGTCCATAGAATTGTGAGCTGGTGATTGGTTGAAATCCCACGCTGTGCCCTCTGGCCTCCAACACGGTGAGCAAACAGTGGGCCGGGGTGGACTCGCCATCCCGCCTCCCCGGACTGCCCTGCGGTCTGAGTTAGAGTAAGCATCTGAAGCATGACTTTTTCCAGAGCAAGTGCTGGAGACCTTGGTGCGAACCTGGCCCTGATCTGTTCGGAAACGCTGGGCTGCGCACATGACAAGCCATGGTGGAGGGTGGCATGGAAGAAAGATCCCTTCTCCCCTCCATCTCTCCCCGCACCCAGCCTCTCAGCAGAGGGACATGAGCTGTGCGCTGGGAGCAACAGAGTTGTGTCAGGGCTGGAGGAGGGCAGTGACAGCCAGCGAGCCTGGGGTCCTTTCAGGTGGTGAGACTGCTTGGGCACTGGACCATTGTGAAGGGTGCCTGTCACTGTGAACATACTAGACGTGTCTGAACTGTCCGCCCTTCAGTGGTTAGAAGGCTAATTTTGTTATGTGTATTTTATCTCAATAACACAAATGGCAGTGGGAAGGAAAGGGAGGCTATTCACCGAGAAGAAAATTTTAAATGACAAACTACCATAGATAACCTCAGGGAGGTAAGAGAAAGCATCATGTCAGAGGAACAAGAACGTGGGTCTCTCACCTTCCTTGTGGGACATAATTATATGCACCTGTCTTATATGCAGGCACACACCTGTACTCACCCCCCCACACACACGCACACCACATTTGTAATCAGCACACTCATCGTGGTGCCGACATCCCAGGGTGACCTGGGCCCGACAGTTTCTTCTGCAAATGGAGACCAAGGTTCCCTAGGATGCAGTGAAAACGCCCCTTCAGGTCCGGGGACCCCAGACTTTGTGCTGCTTGAAGGGAAAGGGAGCTATCATGTTGGGGCCGTCTTGGTTTTCCAGAGGAACCCCAAACCAGATCAAACCCCAGGAACCCTCAGAGCGCCCCTCGCCGCCTTCCTGTCATCAATTACCCGGTGTATTGATTCCTCCAAATGCGCAGTCTCGGACCATAACTGAGTCCAGGGCTGGGTCCGACCCAGCCTGCCACAGAGCAGAGCCATGCACAGGATGCCTTTGATGTGCAGGCAGGGCTGCTGCTGGGGAAGGCTGGACCAGGGTTCAGACATAGGGAACGGGGAATTGCTGCCCATCCGCCATCTCCTTGGCACAATGGAGCCCGAGGAGATCCAGCCAAACTCTATGCATTTGTTTGTGGGGCGTCACAACAAAGAACTGCAAGCTGTGTCTTAAACTCTTGTCTGGCTGTCCTGGAATTCAGGAATCAAGGTGTTGGCCAGCCTCGCTCCCTCTGCAGCCTGTAGGGGTCCTTCCTTGACCCTTTGTACCTCTGTCTTCTCATAAGGACACCAGCCGTATTTGGTTAGGGCCCGCCCTACTCCAGTGTGACCTCATCTCTAATTACATCTGTGATGACTCTTTCCAAGGAGGTCACATTCTGAAGTCCCGGGTGTTAGGACACAATTTGGCCCATGACACCCAGCAGTCCCTCCTCACCCCAGCCCCTCTGGGGACCTCTGGGTGCCTCCCAAAATCCACGGCAACCCTTTGCTGCCGAGCATCATGGCTCTCCACAGGGACCTCTGCAAAGCCCTGGCTTTCACGGTTTAAAGGAAGCCTAACATTGCAGCCATGGTTTTAATTAAAGGTTGATGGGCCATGTCATGACATCATCAATAAAACCAGCAAAATAAAAGGAAATAACTTAATAAGAGGCGTGGGAGGGCAGCCCGGGATTTGTCATGAAATTGCATTATGTAGCAATAAAACGGCGTTTTAGAGAACACTGGCAGGGCTCAGGCTGCCCAGAGCTGTCCTTTGTTTACTAAGAAGTTCCATCCAGGCTCATCCACTCTCTGGGGCGCCTCCGGCCCAGACACTACCCGCGAGTGTGGAATCTGATTTGTTCCCGAGCTGGATGAACTGAGCAGGTTAATTCCAAACCGCTGTGTCTGAGTCAAGTTCTTTTCTGGAAATTGTGCACTGAAATTACCGGCATCCTTGCACGGTGGGGAGGCATGGGGTGATGCCGTCTCCTGGAGCCAGCATGTCACTGTGCCGCCTGCCTGGGCAAAGCGGCCCTAGGCTTCAGAGTGCAAGCCGAATGGGAACTCCAGGGTTAGAATTAGGCTCGGGCTTAAAAGTGGGGTTGGGAACGTTCCTGGCTGAATTCATCCACAGCTGTCATTTCCTTGAAATTCATGGATGAACAGAAGTCTTGTAATATTTTTCAACTCCTTATCTCCATATCCGTGGCTTAGAGAATCTACTTTCTTGGGAACTAGAAAGATTTGGGGAGTCACATGAGCTTCTGAGTGCTGCCACTGAGGAAGATCGTTGACCAGCAGGGGCAAGTGTGGCTGTCACGGGGGAGGCAGGTGAACGCCAGGCTGCCCCACAGGGCTGTGGCCTGCTGTGGGTGCCACCAAAGCAGCAAGCCATGGGCTCTGGAGCCAGCTCGGGTGTGGCTGGCCGTGCCGTGAGCCCTTGCCTGGCTTCTAGCAGAACGGTGACTTTTTGCAGTTTGCCCGCCCAGGGTGGGTGTCTTGACCAAATTCACACAAAGATGCCTTATAGGTGAGCGTCGCCTCGGTGAAAGGATGTAACCGTGAAAGACAAAAGGAGGATGGACACGCCACTCTCCAGTTGAGCTGACGCGTGCGTTCACTTCACATTCATTCTGAGCATCTGTTCTGCACTGGGCACCCTGCTGCCTGAAGGAAGAAGGCAGGGAGGAGCCAGGACCTTCTGGGTCTCAGAGGACACAATGAACAAATGGGTGGACGTTACACAGAGGCTGATTGTGAGTGGAAAGCACACTGGCCAGGGCACCTCCTGGAGGGAGAGTTTGGAAGCATCTTGCAAGTAGAAGTTGTGTACATTCCATTCCCTCTTGACTTCTCAGAGTCTGTTTCTTTGGGGGGTAAATGTGAATCATAGGCCCACCAGGTGAGGCTGTTGAACAGCCCTTCCTGCAGCTGGGCTGTGCCAACCTGGTGCAGAGGTGCCTATGGAGCGCCTTTCGCGGAGCAGCAGAGCTCATTAAGAAATGGACTGACCTTTATTTTATTTTCTAATATTTGTTATTTATTTGCTTTGTCTCCATCCCTTCATTCTTTCTGGAGTTATTTCTCCACTGATCTCCAGTAGCATATTGGGCACCTAAAGACCTGGGGAGATTCTCTTTTGGTATCCTATCATTTTGCCTTTTCATACTGTTCATGGGGTTCTCAAGGCAAGAATACTGAAGTGGCTTGCCATTCCCTTCTCCAGTGGACCACGTTCTGTCAGCCCTCTCCACCATAACCCGCCTGTCTTGGGTTGCCCCTAGGCATGGCTTGGTTTCATTGAGTTAGACAAGCCTGTGGTCCTAGTGTGATTAGATTGACTAGTTTTCTGTGAGTATGGTCTCAGTGTGTCTGCCCTCTGATGCCCTCTTGCAACACCTACCATCTTACTTGGGTTTCTCTTACCCTGGGCGTGGGGTGTCTCTTCACAGCTGCTCCAGCAAAGCACAGCTGCTGCTCCTTACCTTAGACGAGGGATATCTCCTTACCGCCGCTGTTCCTGACCTTCAATGTGAGATAGCTCCTCTAGGCCCTCCTGCGCCTGTGCAGCCACAGCTCCTCCCAGCTGCCGCCCCTGGCCTTGGGCTCGGGCTCGGGCTCGGGGTGGTTCCTCAGGGTCACCGCCCCTGGCCTTGGGCATGAGGTGGCTTCTCCCGGCCACCCCTGACCTCGGATGCGGGGTGTCTCTTTCAGGCCGCCACTGGCCTCTGACACAGGGTAGCTCCTCCTGGCCGCCGCCCTGACCTCGGATGTGGGGTGTCTCTTCTCGGCCGCCACTGACCTCGGATGCAAGGTAGCTCCTCCCGGCCACTGCCCCTGACCTCAGATGCAGGGTAGCTCCTCCCGGCTGCCACTGACCTCGGACGCAGTATGCACTAAGCGCAGGTGGCCAGCAAATTTGGAAAACTCAGCAGTGGCCACAGGACTGGAAAAGGTCAGTTTTCATTCCAATTCCAAAGAAAGGCAATGCCAAAGAATGCTCAAACTACTGCACAATTGCACTCATCTCACACGCTAGTAAAGTAATGCTTAAAATTCTCCAAGCCAGGCTTCAGCAACACGTGAACTGTGAACTCCCTGATGTTCAAGCTGGTTTTAGAAAAGGCAGAGCAACCAGAGATCAAATTGCCAACATCTGCTGGATCATCAAAAAGCAAGAGAGTTTCAGAAAAACATCTATTTGTGCTTTATTGACTATGCCAAAGCCTTTGACTGTGTGGATCACAATAAACTGTGGAAAATTCTGAAAGAGATGGGAATACCAGACCACCTAACCTGCCTCTTGAGAAATCTGTATGCAGGTCAGGAAGCAACAGTTAGAACTTGACATGGAACAACAGACTGGTTCCAAATAGGAAAAGGAGTACGTCAAGGCTGTATATTGTCGCCCTGTTTATTTAACTTATATGCAGAGTACATCATGAGAAACGCTGGACTGGAAGAAACACAAGCTGGAATCAAGATTGCCGGGAGAAATATCAATCACCTCAGATATGCAGATGACACCACCCTTGTGGCAGAAAGTGAGGAGGAGCTAAAAAGCCTCTTGATAAAAGTGAAGGAGGAGAGCAAAAAAGTTGGCTTAAAGCTCAACATTCAGAAAACGAAGATCATGGCATCTGGTCCCATCACTTCATGGCAAATAGATGGGGAA
>SJYX01016767.1:197039-225839 GCA_006410675.1 Oreotragus oreotragus | reverse complement strand
AAAGGAGATCAGCCCTGGGATTTCTTTGGAAGGAATGATGCTAAAGCTGAAACTCCAGTACTTTGGCCACCTCATGCGAAGAGTTGACTCATTGGAAAAGACTCTGATGCTGGGAGGGATTGGGGGCAGGAGGAGAAGGGGACGACAGAGGATGAGATGGCTGGATGGCATCACTGACTCAATGGACCTGGATTCGGGTGGACTCCAGGAGTTGGTGATGGACAGGGAGGCCTGGCGTGCTGCGATGCATGGGGTGGCAGAGTCGGACATGACTGAGCGACTGACCTGAACTGGACTGATCTGTTACTTATGTAGCTGCGTCACATTTTAGCTGTGGCTCACGGGGTCTTCACTGTGGCGCATGTGCTCTCTTGTTGTGGCCTGTGGGCTCAGTTGCCCCGTGGCACGTAGGATCTTAGTTCCCTGGCTGGGGGTTGACCCCATGTCCCCCGAATTGGGAGCACAGAGTCTTAGCCACTGGACCACCAAGGAGGCCCCCAGATTGACTTACTTTTAAACAGACCTTCACTGAGTGCCCACCGTGTGGTATTTATGATTCCAAAGAGGGCTTAGGCAGAGAGAGAGAGACCCTCCTATCAGTGGGTAACACAGCTGGCCCATGGAGTCCCATCTCAGGCCCTTCCCTTCCCGCCCACCTGCCCCATGAACTTCAGATCCGTCAGCCAGCCCCACAGTCATGTAAGCCAGTTCCCAATTCCTTGCAGTAACCCCTTGCAAGCCCACATCTTCATACTGGTTCACGTGCTTATTAATCATATCACTTTGGGCCCATCCTTTCCCCTCCTGAATGGGAATAGTCACTTCAGGGAGAACTAAATGCAAAGAAGGGTGTAAAGCTCACCGCTCCTAGCCTTTTCCATAAAAGGGTTCTCAATAAATGTTAGGTATTATCATCATGATTGTTGTTCATCACGCTAGTTTCTGAAGGATACTGTCGCTCTGGTGAGAAAAGGAGATGGAGGGACTGTGCTGATGGTCCCCGCTCCATCGCCACCTCCCCTTACATGACCAGAAGGAAGGAATAGTTGGGAAACCACAGCATGAAGTAGGGGGATGGGGGACCAGGCATTATCTTGGAAGAAACTAGTTTTAACCGAGAGATCAAGCTGAAGATGCAAAGTCCCCTGAGAGGTGGACATGCAGACATATCTCTCCTTATTCAGCCAGGATATGTCTGCCTCCCCCACCCCCACAAGGTAACTTTGCTTCTTCTCCACCAGGAACCAGGTTCCAGACCCCTCTTTCTGAGCCAGGCTGGCCCTGGTGACCCACCTGACCGGCGGAAGGCTGCAGAAGTGACCTGGGACTCACAGGAGTGAGCCACAGCACTGGCGGCTTCCTTCCTCCTGGGCCTCTCCGGTCACTCCCGCTTGGGAGGCTCCCTCTGGTGACCCCCCAGTGCCCTGCAGTGATAAGTCTGGGCCACGGGGTGGGGTCACGTGCAAGTGCCAGGGACTCCCAGCACCAGCTGCCAGCATGCCCCAGGTGCACACCATCTTGGATGTCCACGCGACATCCAGTCGAGAGCAACCCAGCTGAGCCCTTCCTGAATGCACCGCCCCCAGAGGTGGAAGTGATGCTGGCCGAGCCCGAAGAGGGCGGCCTGGTCGATGCTTGAGTGCAGGGTTAAGGTCTGGCTCCACGGCTCGCTAGTCGAGGTCTCCAGGAAGGATTATTTTCCACATCTATTTACAGTTTCCTCATCTGTAAAATGGGATCAGAGCAGCGGCCGTGTCTCATGGGGCTGCCCTGAGGAATGGATGGGGAAACGCAGACTGTGCCCTCACCAGCTGGCAGCCTCCAGCATTTGCGGACACAGAACAGACACGGGGGCTGGTGACGTGGCAGGAGCGTCTGAGGCTGCCTCCTTGGCTCTTGGCACAGGGGAGGGCCTCTGGCCAGCCTGGTCAGGGCAGGCAGAGCTGTGACTCAGTGCGTCCTTCTCCTCTGCCTGGAGAGGGAAAGCGTGAGGCCGTTCCTGAGGGATCTGCGGCTTCCAGACCTGGGCTGCCTAGTCCCTGTCTCCAGGAGGCAGGAGGGGAGGCAGGGGCCACGGCAGGCGGGAAGATCTGATGTCCCATTGGGGCGAAGGGGCTTGGAGAGGAGGCAGGGCTGTGTGGACACACTCCCTTCTTGGGGGTCAACCACACAGCTCCCTTGGGGCCCTGACATCCCAGGTGAACCTGCGCCCTGGACCAGCTCACAAGGTCTTGCACTGGGTGAGTCCCTTCTCCCCTGGAAGAGAGTCTTCTCTCCTATTGGCCAAGCCTTCTGCTCTAAGACATCCATCTTGTCAGAGACCCCAGCCAGGCCCCCAGCCACGGCGCTCATGTGGGGCAGTGTGCTAGACCGATGGCACCCACAGTCCTGAGAGGCCCCTGTCCTGAGATGTCAGTGTTGTGTTAACTCCAGAATATCTTCCCTTGCTAACCCTTCATCATACCTGAAATCCACTCATTTTAAGCTCTGAGGTTTTGAACCATCTAGTTAGAAGTAAACCGTCCCAGCTTCTCCTCTGGACACAGGGTGGTCACATAGGGTCTGGGTCCTCCATCAGTCTGGGTCCCAGGAGCTGGACTTGTGTTCAAAAGCAAAGAAAGAAGCAGAGACGATGGCAGAGAGGTCTGTCTCAGCACAGGTAGGAGCCCTAGGGGCCAGGTGAGATGCAGGTGGGCGGGTGAGCAGGAAGTGGCCTGGACACACCCTGCACACTGAGGGGGCTTGGTTTCATATGTGGGGACTCCCTCTGGAAAGACCCCCGAGGGAGTGGTGGCTGTGCCTACCTCCCCCAGAGCAGGCTTGGTTACTGGAGAAAGTGGTGGCTGTGGAGTTGTTTTCACTGAAAACCCTTCCGTACATGCTCTGAAAACCCTTGTACCTTGGCTGCATGCAGTAGCCATTTGGAATGCATGTAAATAGACAACAGTTTCTGTATATTGATCTTGCATCCTGCTACCTTGCTGAACTCATTTAACTGTTCTGGTAGTTTTTATGTGGCGTCTTTAGGGTTTTCTATATATATTATCATATCATCTGCATATAATGACAATTTTACCTCTTCCCCTCCAATTTGGAATTTTATTTCTTTTTCTTGTCTGATTGCTGTGGCTTGCACTTCCAATACTATGCTGAAAAGAAGTGATGAGGGTGGGGATCTTTGTCTTATTCCAGATCTTAGTGGGAAGGCTTTCTGCTTTTCACTGTTGAGTATTATGTTGGCTGTGGGTTTGTCATAGATGGATCTTACTATGTTGATATACATTCCCTCTATATCCACTTCAGTAACCGTTTTTATCATGAATGAATGTTGAATTTTATCAAATGCTCTTTCTGCATCTATTGAAGATGGTTATTTGGCTTTGGGATTTTGTTTATGTGGTGTATAGATTGATGTGGTGTGTACCTTGACTTGCATATGTTAAACCATCTTTATGAACTTGATATGAATCCTATTTGGTCATGGTGTGATCTTTTTTATGTGTTTGCTAATATTTTGTTGAGAACTTTTGCATCTACATTCATCAAAGATATTGGCCTTTAATTTTCTTTTTTGGTGTTATCTCTCTCTGGTTTTGGTACTAAGGTGTAGACAACAAAATATTTTTAGGTAGAAGCCAATGACAGCCTCTCATGAGGTCCCACTCTATGGAAACATGACATTTCACAAGGATTTACTGTTTCATGTTGAGATCTATAATCATATAGAGCCTTGGGTCTAAAAAAGAATGTTAAAGATCTGGCCCAACCCCCACGTCACAGGGATTCAGAGAAGTTGGAGGTGCTTCTGAGGCCACACAGCTGGCTTGGAGCACAAATGGGATTAACATCCAGACCTTTTGTCAGCAACCTCTGTTCCTGGAGGATGCTCTAACAGGCTAGATACTCTCCACGGAATTTTCCATTTCTAAGTTTCTAGAATCCTCTAGAGAAAAAAAGTAACCCGTGCAATGGCTTCCATACTTTCCAAAAGAAAAACAGTTTTATAATCTGAGTGGGGTCTGTGGGCAAATTCTACTGCAAACATCTGGCAGACCACATGCCCCAGTGGATGAGGTGGTGACGTCTGGGGCCACGTTCAGAGGATTTTATGCAAAATAGCTGCCTAGGATTTAACATAGTAATTAATGGAATGAATGCAAAATGCTTTTGTAATTTATTCTTAATGGGCCTTGCTTATGTAGCAATTACCTTGGGTCAAGTTACCTTGTGTCTGAGCACATCACAAGAATTGATCTGTGTAATATGAACACTGTATCAGTGCTCATATTCAAGTCAGAAATTTCAAGTCATGTAGACATGCACTTAAATACTGATTCTGCCGTTGTCATCAGTTATGTGACCTCTCTGAGCCTCTGCTTTATTCATCCATAAAGTGAGGATGTTGCCAACTGTCTCACAGACATGCAAGAATGGAGGCAAGGACATAGTCTGAATTGTAAAAGAGTAGTGACTTTCATCCTGTTTTGATTCACAAAACTGGCAGTTTCATATGGTTCAAATATATAAAGAGCTTAGCCGAATGCCAGCACTTGGAAAGCACTCAATAAATAATGGGCTTATTTTTTTTAACTTTAGCTTGAGAAAAGCTAAAATACAAGAGCCCTTTCTGCCTAGAAGACTCTGCATCAGTATATTCATTTTCCTTAAGTGCTTTGACGGACTCTTTTGCCCCAAATTATTCTTCAGTAGGACTCACTGAAATAACTGAAAGGCTTTCACTGGGACCCAGCCTTTGAAAGAAAGAAAATTTTGATGGTGATTTTTGAGTCTCTGTAAGCTCTCATTTCCAACAGCTTCAGCTGCGGTTGAATGAAGCTGCTCAGAGCAGGCGTCTGGTGGGCAGCTTAGGTCATGAATCAGGAACGAAGAGCCCCCAGGGTGGGCCCTGGTGATTCGAATTCCTCAGCCCCGTGTTGCCCTTGCAAGGTGGGGGGTCCTATCACAGCCCTTTGACAGATGCTCAGCTCGTGGGCCAGGGAACCACAGGAGGTGAGATTCACATGGGCTAATTATATCAGAAGGCAGATACCCTCCCCCAGAGGGGGACCCTTTCTAGTCCCTTTCCTGCCAAAACACCGTAGCAACCAACATGGAAATGCCATCCTGTCCCTCAGATGTCAGCGCCTTCCTCCGGAGGTGGGGTGGGGTAGGGGGTGAGAGCAGATGTGTGTGCAGGTTGCAACTGCCTACCCGAATGGAGAGGTGGCCCACACGCCCAGGTCACACCGCTCAACAAGGGAGGAGTATCAGAGAGCATAGACATCTGGGGACTCAGGAGGGAACCACAGTTATGGCCACCTGAATTCAGTGACCACTGGTCAAGAGTGAGATAAGAAGTCTTACACTCCCGCAGGAAAGAGTCATGGCCACACTGAGCTCTCAGCACCGTTATCAACACCGGCTGCATTTTCCCCTGTGTTTAGAATAGCATCGTGGGTCTAAATCATCATCGTTAATTGTATAATTATCCTCTCAGTTCATCACCCATGTTGAGATGGTATGAAAAACGGTCTAATGGGCACAATTCCTAGAGGTTATATTTGAGAGTTTCATCTGCCAGCGCAGTCACCCTGGGTGATTGCATTGCTTTCTGATGCACTAATGGCCAAACCCTGGGTGAAGTGACCTGGTCAACACACATCGCATCAATCACGGAGAAACCTGAAGTGTCTGTGCACTCAGCCATGACCGCTCACAGCCCCACTAGCCACTTGCTGACTCCAGCATTACATACCCACAACCATGAGATGCCCCCACCACGCAGCTGTCCTTACCTGCTTTATAAATGAGCATTATTACTGTGAAAGAAAGTTACCAGGAAAAGAGAGACTGGATTGCATTTTAAAGATAGAGCATAAAATAGGCATTTAACCAGTGATGACGCAGAACATTTCATTTTTACCCTTTGGAAATAAAAATATCCTATACAATACTCTCCATGTGTAAGTAATCAGCATAACTTCTGAGAAGGTTGAAAGAAACCTGGTTCAAAGCTCCTTGAAGATCTGATTCAAAGGCTGGGCTGGGAAAACACAAGATGAGCGTGGAGCATCTTGTAGTGCCAGAAATTAAGTATGTGTGTGTGTTTAAAAAAAAGTGGGGGGAGCAATGTCCGAAGGACTCAGAAGTCAGTCCAAAAGATCCTCCAGTAGCCAAAGTGGAACAATTTGAATAACAAGATAAATAGCAGAGTATTGGGTTGTTAACCAAACAAAAAAACAAATGTCCGTGAGCCCGTCCTGTAAGTAGATAAGTAGATGCCTGGATAATGAACAAATGGAAGAGAAGGGACAAGTCCTTCCTGCAGAAGAACTCCAAATAGTAGACATACAAGAAGAGGGGGAATAAGAGATCGTTGTCAGTAAGAAGTGCGGTGGCAAGACCCACTGATGGTGCTGAAGTTAGTCGGTATAACTTGAAGAAGAAGCAGAATAGCTGCAGAGCCTCATAGTGTCTCCCCTCAAAGACTCATTGATCACTGTTGTGGCTGTCCATATGTCCATACGTCCATGAGTTCTCTGATACTCTGCCCTCTAACAGGTACGGCTAAATGTGGGCTGGGCTTGGTGACCTAACCAGATGGAGTATGGGAGGGGCGAATGGGTGGTGGGGGGGGTAGTTTCGGGGGAAGAAGCTGGCAGGCATCCCCCAAAGTGATCAAGGTCAACATCGCCCATGATAAGCTGTGCAGACAGCACGTGCCTCCTGATGGGCGGGGTGAGAAGGGCACATCCGTTCTGTGATATTCTTCCCCTAAATCCATCACCTCGAGTCTAGTCATGAGCAAACACTGGACAAGCCCAGGTTAAGGAACGTTCTGCAGAAGATCTGACCCAGACTCTTCAGAGCACCATGGTTACTAAAGGGGAGGGACGTCTGGGAAACTGCCACAGACCGGGTAGCCCAAGGAAACGTGAGAGCTGGATGTGATGTGGTCCCCGGAGGGGACCCTGGAGCAGGAAGAGGGCCCCAGAGGAAGGCAGGGATCCTGGTGAGGTCGTGCCTTAGTTAGTGGTGGAGCGGTGCTGCTTTCTCTGTCCCGACCGAGGTCCTCGGGTCGGGTAAGAGATCGACTTTAGAGGGTGGACGTATTCAGAACCTTTGTACTAATCCTGTGACTCTGAAAACCTAAAATTACTTCCAAATGGAAGGCTTTAAAAATGTACCTGGTTCACAAGTCTTCTTCCCCTCCATCAACTATCACTATGCTTTGATGAGACCAGTTACTTTCATTAAAGGAAAGTGAGCTGGCACCCTCAGATGCTGCCAGTTTGGGGCTACCGCCTGTAACAACCAGTTTGAAAAACAGTTTGGGTAGAGCTGCTGGGCCTAATGGAGAAGGAAATGGCAGCCCACTCCAGTATTCATGCCTGGAGAATCCCGTGGACAGAGGAGCCTGGTGAGCTGCTGTCCATAGGGTCGCACAGAGTCGGGCACGACCGAAGTGACTTCACGTGCATGCGTGCATGCTGGACCTAATATGAGCTGCCCTAGGATGCCATAATTCCACTCCTAACTATGTGCCCAGTGTCTTCAGGGGGAGGAGGGGCGTGGTTTCTATCAAAAGACATACGCAAAAACGTCCATGTTTGATTCATCCATAGTGGCCCCAAACTGGAAACAGCACATCCATCCATACAAGGATGGAGAAATAAGTCGTGACACACTCACACCCTGGAACAGTGTCCAACAGAGGGTCTCAGAGTGGGGTCCAGGGACCCTGGGAATCCCCGAGACCCCTTTCATCAGGAGAGCTAAGAGAGCTTCTTCACATCACCAAGCACTCATCTGCTTTTTTAGTCCCATCGCAAGACCGTGTCGGGGAGAACTCCAGAAGCAGCTGATGAGACATCACGGCAGGCAAGATACCGGGGCAACGCGAGATCCCAGCTCTCCTTGTCTAGTGAGACACAGAGAGATTCATCAAAAAGGCAAAGCAAGGCACTCCACTCACTGCATGTTTTGAAAATATAGTCTTTTTATTAAAACATGTTATTTATAATAACATGTAATGAATTTATTACTTTTCCAAATGAGCTCATAAATGGTGCTGATCCCTCTGTTCTATCTGACTCTTTCACCCGATAGACTGTAGCCTCTACGCTCCTCTGTCCATGGGATTCTCCAGGCCAGAATACTGGAGTGGGTTGTCATTTCCTCCTCCAGGGAAATCTTCCCAAACCAGGGATCAAACCCAGGTCTCTGGCATTGGCAGGAGGGTCCCTAATTGTCTGCGCCACCCAAGAAGCCCAAGATCATAAATAAACATTTCTAAACTTCTCTGCTTTGTTAAATTTTGGTAAGTATTCATAGACATAAAGACAGTGAAGGTGTGCTGAGGCCAGAGACTTTGAGAAGTGCTGCTCACAGTGGGACCGTCTGGGCTGCGCTCTGTGGGGTGGACGGCATCACAGCCGTGTTGCTGAGAGAGATGCTGCTGGAGCCCGTTCAGAAGCTCAGACACAGCCAGACCCTCTCCTGTGGGAGCTCAGTGGGTGGGGGGGAACGCCTGGGAGGGCACAGGACGGACTTGCGGTCTGGTAGGGGGTCTGGCTCTCACACAGGCATGTCTGGTTTGCAGAATTTGTCAGACTTAAGATTTGTGTCCTTGGCCCTGTGTCTGTTCTCCTTCACTCAAAGGGTCCCTCAGAGTTGGAACAACGGTGCTTCTGGACAGTTAGCCCCACATCGAGCTTTGGGACCAGCTGGCCCTGAGTCCGCTGACTAACCTAAGTCCCCAGCCAGGCCCTTGGGCTGGTGTGAGTGGAAGGGGTGGNTGAGCATCTGGCCTGTGGATGTCTCTTGACTGAGGCCCCTGGCCCCCACCACACCCCATATCAAGGGCACCCTTGGCATCAATGGCCAAGATTGTTTACTTACCACCCTGAGAAAACCATGCCAGCTCTCTGCCCCTAAACTGCGTGGGATTCACTGGCCTGGGCCCCCCGAAAGGCCCAAGCCCCTCACTTGTGAGTGTCACTCAGGAGTTCGGGAAACATGATCTTGCCTTTCCTGACAGAAGTGCCCCAACCTCCGTGGGCCTCTCTGCACTGCCCACCACCCCCCCCCCAGCCCTCACCCAGGACGAGTTACACCAGCTCATTAGCACACGACTGTCACTCCCCCTGCTCATCACAGCTGGGGCCATATTTCAAATAGCAATTAATTGGCTACAAATAGTAATTAATGGGCCACATTCCTCCTTTGCTGAAGTGCACAGCCCATGCTCCTCAGGCTGGGGATGGCCCTCACTCTTGTTTTCTTTTAATCTGATTTGAAAGATGAGCCCTCTCCTGGGCGGCGGGGACGGAGCCGGTCCCGCGTGAGTTCATCGGTGCGGCATGCACGGCCTCCCTGGGCTCAGAGATGTGAAAAGTCAGCCGTCACAGCACCTCGGGGCCTCAGGGGCGTGGCTGAGGAGCCTAATGAGACATGCTCCCGATTTATTAAAAATCATAAATATTCTTGTTGGAGCCAGGGTGGAGTCTGAGAAGGAAGGAAGCGGCTTCTGACTGATATGTGTGTGTGTGTGTGTGTGTGTACATGTGTGTGCAAGTACATGTGTGTGCATGTGTGTGTGTCTGTGGGGTTGTTTTCAACAAGTGTTACCAAGCAGGCAAACCTCACTGGAAGCAGGGTTTTGGATGGGGTCCACGTTTAAGAGCATAGCCAGCATGTCTCTTAAGAAGTCCTCTCACCTGGCTTATGACAGTATCACAAAGTAACTGCACGGTTCTTATTCCCTCAATACAACATTTGCTCATCTCCTACTGGATTCTCAGCCCTGAGCTCAGCGCTGGAAGCAAAATGGGTCAGACATGGCCCTTTTCATCCAGGAGCTCGCAGTCTCCCTGGGGAGAATGACAGGGACATTTAATATTTAGGGACATAATGATTATCTACTAATGAGGCAGCAATGATTACCTACTAATGTAGTAACAACCAGCATATTCGGGTCACTGAAGAGCATTCCAACAGTGATATAGTAATGGAGCATTTCTTGACAGACACATTCAATAACAAGATGTCAGCCGTCGTTCAGAACGAGGATAGACAGAATTTCAAGGTGTCCTCAGCGACTGCAGTGTGACATGAAAACAGCTGATTTCTGCAGGGCAGAAGGTTCCCAGGGGTGTGGCACTGCTGTCTCGTGCTGCGGAAGCAAAAGCTGCAACTTAGAGAGAGGTTAGTGCAAAGAGGGGTAGAATGCTTTCCCATCCCAGCTCACAGACCTCCTAGGTCCCCTGTGCTTCCTGCGGCAGGAGGTGAGGCCGCAGCAAGGGAGGGGCCTGGGTCCATGAGTCACGCCTTGGGAGGGGTAGGGGAAGGGGCCCTCCCGCTGGACTACCGGGCTTAGCTTCTGAGTCCCAAGCTGCAGCGGAATGGGGGAGCAGCTCTGAACGTCTCAATACAAT
Organism: Oreotragus oreotragus; assembly: GCA_006410675.1. Taxonomy (NCBI): domain Eukaryota; kingdom Metazoa; phylum Chordata; class Mammalia; order Artiodactyla; family Bovidae; genus Oreotragus; species Oreotragus oreotragus. Next base: position 215,403 of record SJYX01016767.1, on the reverse strand, counting down.
CAGTTCCCAGTTTATACTCAGCCCTGCAGCCAGGGCTCGAGTGCTCCGCTGCATTCCAGATGGGTTAGTGTGTCACATACTGCGTCTCAAGGGAGAAATAAAGGCATTGTATTAATATTTCCCAAGGCATGCAATTACTTGAAAAAGCCCCAAACAGACCAGGCTAATGAGCCTGTTTCTCTGTGAGCAGTCTGGAAATCTAACTTTAGATAGTGCAGTTGACATTGCTATGAATACAAAAGGGACGCAGGAAGGGAAAACTGAATTTTCAGTGGAGCGCTATGAGTGTTCAATGCTGTATGAGATGCTTTCCACGGTCACTGACTCACTGTACACCATCTTGTTTAACTTCCCTGGTGGCTCAGAAGATAAAGAATCTGCCTGCAATGCAGGAGACCAGGGTCTCCTTCCCTTGGAGAAGGGAATGTCTGCACCCTCCAGTATCCTTGCCAGTATTCACGGTCAGAGGATCCTGATGATCTACAGTCCACGGGGTCACAAAATGTCAAACACAACTGATGGACTAACACTTTCACTTTCTTTCACTCTGACACTGCCTCACCTCAGAAAGTCATTTCAATGGATTAGAGTGCAAGTAGCACAGATCCAAACTGACCTGAGCATTAATGTGAATTTCTGCACCCGTAAAGCTGGAAAATCCTGAGATAGGGTGAGCTTCACGCTGTTTGTTCCAGCAGTGGACAGGAGCGCCAGAGCCGTGTTTCAGAATGACTCCTCTCGAGGTAGTTGGGTGGCTGCCAAATGCACCAGGTGGATACTTCCTTCTCCACCTACAGAAAAGTCAGGTGTCTTCCCCACCTCACCTATCTCAAGTCCTGCAACTTGCTCTGATCGGACAGGTTTATGTTTCAGCCCCTCCCTGAATCCACAGCAGTGTCAAAGCAGGTGGAGTATGCGATTGTCCCACCTGGGGCCTGCACGAACACCTGACTAGGAGGTTCAGGTTCCTCACAGGCAAGCAGGCAAGAAGGAAGAAGGATCACAGACTCTGAGAAGCTACTGCAAAAAAAAAAAAAGCACATTATCAATCACAGCAAACTTCCTGTATCACACGGTGTGGGTCCAGCACCACAGGTGTGACCTATCCCATCCCATGTGTGTCTTACTTCAGTCTCAAAACCCCTGAACTGTAGACACCTAACCTCCCCATTTTGCAGATGAGCAAACCGGAGCTGTGAGGTGTGGCGCTCTAAGTGTCTGAGAGCCAGGTCCAGCTCCTTCCCAAGTGTGGGGTGGGGAAGAAACTCCCCATCTCAGGCTGCCCTCGCCCCCTCCCTGCACAGGAACCACTGCATTTTAGATGCGCTTATTCAGATGAGCCTCAGTGAACCAGTCACCCAACCAGGGGGGATCAGGAGCAACCAGCTGCAGCTGTTCTTTCCCAGAGATCCTCTGGGGCTTTCAGCGTGGCTGAGACACAGTTCCACAGTAACTGGGTGGACACAACCAAGCTGGTGGACAAAGTTTGAAAAGCACACCCAGAGCCAGGGGACTCTGCTTTCACAGTGTTATTATAACCACTGAGGACCAGGACAGACCCGGGCTTAGCTGGACATTTTCATGGGTCAGTCATGGAAGAACTAGAACACTGATTCTGTTGCTGGAATGGGGACCCCTCCCAGGGTTCGAGAGTGGACTCTTGTCTAACTCTCAGAGATGAATTATCACAGGAGACACATATGCAGACAAAGCAAGAGACTTTATCAGGAAGGGGTGCCTGGGTGGATCGCAGTCTCGGGTTTTATGGTGACGGGGTTAGCTTCCGGGTTGTCTCTGACCAATCATTGACTCAGGGCCCTTCCTGGTGGCGTGTGCATCTCTCGGCCAAGAGGGACGCCAGTGAGGAGGATTCAGGGAGGGCGGTAGGACACATGGAGTGGCGTCTCCTCTCTCCTCCTGTCCTTTCCTGAATTCTTCCGGTGGGTGGTAGCTTGTTGGTTCTGCTTCCTTATGCGACTCCTGTTGTAAGATAACTCATGGGAGTGGCTGCTTTCTTGCCTGGCCAAGGTGGGCAGTTTCAGTCAGTTTCTCCTAACATTTGTTCTTTAACAAGCACTCTTTTTTTTTTTTTTTTTTGAGTCTGACATTCAGATTTCGCTGAGCATCTTATATCTTATCCAGAAATCTTACGGAGGCATTTGAGGTTCAGACACCTAGACTAGAATCTCTAAGCTGTATTCCAGCTGTGAAGGTTCATAAACACTTCTGTCCTCATTCAACAAGCATTTACTGGCTGCCTTCAGCATGTGCATTTTCTTGCCCCCCTGGAAAACACAATTGAGTCCTTATAAGCCCAGAATCTATGTAATTCAGCCTCAGAAATCCACTGCAATCATAATACAGTTTACCAACAAAGAAACTTCAGCATAACTCCTGTCCTTTACTTAGGTTTCTCCAAAACCACAAAGGGACTGGGCCTGCCATCCCTAACAGCACTCCTGGGGAGATACCCACCCCCCGTCATCTTTTCCCTGTGAGGCCAGACCCTGCTTCAGAGCTGTTCACACCCAAAACCCCTTCCCAAACTCCCTTCTGAACCCTCAGCCACTTCCCTTTCCCTTAGCCCCTCACCCCAGTATTGTGCTACAGACCCAGCTGCTCATACACCGGAGACTTTTCCTTTGGGAAGAGAAAGGTGGGATTGGGCAATTTTAGAATATTCTGCTGTGACCCTAAGGGTCAGAAGAAACCCAAGAACATGTCTGTGTTTGGAATTTGTGTCCTGTTTCCTGAGCATTTGGAAGCCTTCAAGAGAACTTAGCGCCTACACAGGGCACGAGCTATGCCCAGTGAAACAAGCTGGAATTACAGCTGTGGATCAGGAGAACTTAAGTGCTGGGGGAGAAATACCTAAGGAATAACACCAGAGGAGGAGGTCAAGGTGGTCTGGAGGAAGGACATACAGCAGGGTTGGGAGGAGCAGCCTGGCTCCAGAGCTCACACTCCTGAGATGCCAGTGCCAGGTGGACCGGGACCACGGAGACAGTAACTGCCAGTCAGGCAGAGGCAACCAGAGGGAGTCCACTGTAACTAGCCTTTCCTGGACAAGCCCTTGGGTGCAGCTGGCCAGAGAGCAGGTGTTAGCCTCTAAGCTCTCCATCCAATGGAGGCTTCGACCTCAGCTATTCAGAGGTTCCAGACAGGGAAGCCACACAGGCTCTGTTGGTCTGAAACACATGCTCAGAGATTTCTTGCCAGTTTCCCATTGTTTCCTAGTTTATCCAGGACAGAAAACGCGTGAATGGGGGAGGTAGTGTGGAGCTAGGCCCCCAGTGCCTGATCACATCTGCAGGGCAGAAATGCAGTGGGAATTAGAGATCGCCAACACCTCCTGGAATCTTCCGTGGAACGGATTCAAGCTGCTTCTCATCTTACCCGCGTCTTTCCGCCCACTGCTGGTGCAGAACACGACGAGTCACATTTTTGAACCATTCGACCCTATAATCTGTCGATGATACATACGTGCTCCGTGCCGGCCTCACACGCTGGCTGGCCAGCCTGCCTCATCTTTCCCAGTGACAGAGGTGCCGCCCAGCTGGCTGCTGCTGGAGGGGGAGGGGGTGCTTGTGGGGCCATCTCAAGGTGAGATGTGAACTCAGAAGTCTCACAGGCTTTGTGTTCACACAGCTTGGCCTTCTTGTGAACTTGCAGCATGCTTCTGTTCAGCTGACCCCAAAATTGCCTGCATCACAGAGAGAGGCCCAAAGGCTACGATGACAGCCCTGGGCCTCCAGCTACAGCCCAACACATATGGGCTCAGAATCCTGAAGGGTTATGGGATGAGCGAGAAAAACTCAATGCTGACAAAACTGTGCAGACGAGCTGGCATCCCGTCCCACTGGAGAGCGTGGGAATGAAGAATCAAGGCTTGATTTTCCTAAGAAAATGGCTACGAGGACATTCTGGCAGAGCCTCCTGACTTGAGGTGGCCCATGTCAGTCCAGTTCGGAGTCCAGCTGATGGGAACTAAAATATCTAGAGGATCATCATGCCTGGAACAGAGAGGACCCTGAAACGGTCTCTTCTGGGGGAGGGTCAGCAGGGGACCCAGGCGGGGAAGGGACTCAACATTCGGCACCCGTTGCCTTAGCCCTGGAGTCGGTCCACACGATGAGGACATGATAACAGGGCACTGGGAGCCTGGGGAGAGCCCAAAGCAGCTCACAGTGGACACTGTCGCCTTGTCACCGTGGGAACCTGGGCCAGTCGCCTCCCCTCTGTGGGCCTGGGCTTGCTTGTCAATAATAGTCATAATAGCAGCAACCCCAATAATAATAATTGCTGAATTTTATAATATTAGCAATCAGTGCCCTTGTCCCAGCACTTGCCCGCATCATCTTCTTTGAACATCCCATCAATAGTTCTGTGAGGGAGGCATTAGCGTCCATCTGTTTTTATAGATGGGGAAACTCAGATTTTCATGTGCTTAATAGTAATCTGCAGCATTTGTTTAAACAAATGCGGAGTCCCTTGCATTCGATGTGACAGGCGTTTAGGATTCCGCTCAAACAGTGTAAGAGCTTCTGAGAAACGCCACCAAACGGAACCAGGAGACCTGCGCGTCCTGCCGGCCGGCCCCCTCCCCAGGCCCGGGAAGCCCCGCCCCGGCCCGGCCCCGCCCCCCTTTTCAGGCTGGGAAGCGGCAGGCTTCTGTGAGACAATGTGGTCGCCATATGCAGGGCACCCAGCACAGGGACGCAGGGTAAATGTTATTACAACGATAANGCCCCCTCCCCAGGCCCGGGAAGCCCCGCCCCGGCCCGGCCCCGCCCCCCTTTTCAGGCTGGGAAGCGGCAGGCTTCTGTGAGACAATGTGGTCGCCATATGCAGGGCACCCAGCACAGGGACGCAGGGTAAATGTTATTACAACGATAACAATGATTCCACTTAGGATAACAGTGATGGAAATCTGCATTAAACGTCTTTAAACCCCGATACCTGCCCCTTTCCCAACTCGCCGAGAAGAAAGGGATGCGAATTTGTCACTTGAACCGGCAGCTGTGGTTCATCTGGACTTCATCTTCTCTGCTATCATCTTTATTAGCAGGGTCCTTTTTTTTTAATGAGCAAGTTTCGAACTACCAGGTGTTTTGAATTTTTGTCTTGTTCACTTGCTTACAGGAGGAAATCCAAATAGAGAGCACTGTATTAATAAAAACCCAGCGGGAGAAAAGTGCAGCCTCTCACCCGTGGGGAGGGCCCTCTGCTCTCCCTGCAGGTCCCCCAGTCCTGGCTGAAGTTCCCCAGCTCAGCCACTAGGAGTCGATCTTGAGGGGCATAATCTCTCCCCAGGCGCCCTGCTCCTTCAGGCTCCCAGCCCTCTGAGCTCACGCGGCCCGGTGCCGCCCCCCTCCCCATTAATCCCCACTGAGGGTAGACTCAGTGAGATTGCCCCGCCGCGGGGCTGATCCCCAACAAGGGCAGGCACAGGCTCACAGAGCTGTCCTGGTTGTTCCTGCAGAATCTGGTCCCCATGCAAGTTTGGGAGAGAAAAAAAGGTGCAGTCTCGAGTGGGACACCCGAAAAAGGCCTGGAGCAACCCGCCTCCCTGAGGAGTAAACGCGACCAGGCGTTTGCCCCACACGGGACGCCGAGCAGGGCTGCGAGGTCCTCAGGCCCGCACCGTGGCCCTGGTCTCCCCAAACCAGACGGGCTCAGAAAACACCTGACCCAGGGAAGGGCAAGGCCCAAACACTGCATGTCCCTGCCCCGCGTCCCGTTGCTCACCCACCCAGGTGCTTGTGTCAAAGGCCCAGCGACAAGCGTGGACGGCCCCTTTGCATGGCCTGGGAGAAAAGGGGAGGGCGGGGTCTTTCCCAGGGGAACTCTGTCCCCTCCCTGAGGCTCGGGGTTTAGCAGGGGCCTCTGAGGGCTCCTTTTTGTCTCTGAAAATCTGGGCAAGGACAGGAGGATGAAACAAAGCCCAGCTTTTTTTTCTTTTTGGTCTCTTGCTGGTAGCTTTAGGGAAAGGGTCTGTACAGGAGGCTGAAATTAACTAAAATGAGGTGGGGATTACTGCAGGACCCCACTGACCGGGTAATCCTGGGAAATGAGGGCTGACTTCAGCTTGGCACAGCCAAGCCTCCTTTCTGGGGCAGAATTAGATTTAAGAAGCCACTTGCTGATAAGGGCTAATCCATGGCTAAACGGGACATACCAGAGGCAATTAACATTCCTTGACTCAGTTTCCCTTTGTCTGCAGAGTGCTCCCTCGGGAAACACAGGTCCCCTCTGCTGCCATGAGTGCATCCACCTAGCCTCCCTTCCAGCGTTGTCTCCACGGGGTGGGGGCGTGCTGGGCTGCCTTTAAGCTGCTGTTTCAGCCAAGCGGCCCCTCTCTCCTCATGTCCTTGCCCTAAAACAGTGGCTCCAAGCTGCAGAGAAACCCTGCAGGTCGGTAGAAGGCAGCAGTGGGGATTTGCTATGATCGTCTCCAAAGCAGGAGTGGAGTAAAGGAGCCATTTATGGACTAAGAGTCCGCAAGTGTTGAAAGGAAGACACTTTTGCCCCCCCCCCTTTTTGGGGGGCTTTTCTTTTTTACTGACACTCACCCCTCACTACTCCCAAAACAGACTCCAAATGTCTTATCTCATTGAGAAGAAACGAGAAGGCCAAAGAAGATTCCAGAATGCAAAACCTCCAGAACATCCAAGTAATGATGAATGAGGAGGAAAAACAAGTCGAGGAAGAAAGGGGGGTCCTCATGCAAGCCTTGGACAGAGGCATGGCTTTAGCACCACTAGGGTCTTGCATCTGATTTTGTCTGGGAAAAGAGCATTAGAGATTGGAGGACACTCTGGAAATTGCATTCTTAGTGGACGTGAAAAGGAAAGAAGGTGGGGAGCCTTCTATTGCTGTAGCTTATTATGTGTTATGTATAGGTATTGCTCATTATTTGCTTATAATAGATTATTTATCGTGCTGTGCTTAGCCGCTCAGTCGTGTCCGACTCTGTGACTCCATGAAGTCCACCAGGCTCTTCTGTCTATGGGGATTCTCCAGGCAAGAATACTGGAATGTGTCGCCACGCCCGCCTTCAGGGTAGATCGCTTGTTTTTAAGCTCCACCTTTAAGTGGATGCATCCTTTCACAGTGCCTGCCCCCAGGTTGTCTGTCTTGTTGTCCTTGCTCGGTCGCTCTGCTGTGTCTGACTCTGGGACCCCATGGCCTGCAGCACACCAGGCTTCTCTGTCCATTACCATCTCCCAGAGTTTGCTCAGATTCATGTCCATTGAGTCGGTGATGCCATCCAACCATCTCATCCTCTGTTGCCGCCTTCTCCTCCTGCCCTCAACCTTTCCCGCATCAGGGTCTCTTCCGAGGTAGACTATCTTCATCATTGTTCTGAGCTATAGCAGGCTGAGACAGCCAGCTTGGTCCCAGTGACCCACAGGGGCTGTAACAACAGCCCCTGTCTGACCAACACCTGCCACTCTGCAGGCTGTGTCCTGCCCCATGCTCCCTTCTCTGCCCACGCCCAAACACAGCATCTCCCACTGTCTGGCTGTGAAATTACCGATCGCCAGTATTTTCTCTGCCTGGTTCTGCCTGGCTTGCCACGTGTCCCTGTCACCATTTCCTCTAATAGCTGTTATGTGCAGAACTTCTTGATACCCAGCTTGAGTTTCCTTTGCCTCATTCATTCCATTCGTCTTCACCATGCTGCCCGGTACCACAGAGTAAGTAAGCGCCCACTTTCCTTGGAAGGAAAAGGTTCTTCTTTGTTCATCCATCCAGGGCACTCATTACATGTTAATTCCAGATGAGAAATGTCAACAAACAGAGGGCATTTCAGTTTAGCAGTGACCACTGTGAGTCAGAGCTGAGAGACAAGTGGGGAGCCTGGTGTCCACTGAAACCGGAAGGAGAGGAGCGCAGTCCTAACAGCCAGCACTGTGCCCCAGCCGAGGGGCTGGCGTCCTGGCCACGCTTGCTCTTGCACTGTGTTCACCGCAACCTTGTGAGGTTGGCATTATTACAGCATTGACACGTCACAGATGTGGAAACCAAAGCTCAGAGAGCTTGAGTAACCAAGGCTCAGAAAGCTCGGGTCGCACAACTCAGGGAGGAGCAAGCCCCTGGCAGCAGATCCTGCTCCAGAAGAGAATTGTGAGCTGCTCTCCTGGGCCAGGAAATAGCTGAAGTCACGTGTCCGTGTGCAAGGTCAACGTGAGAAAGCAGGCGCAGCACCAGCGGGCTCAGGAAGGCGTCCAGGACACCTTCAGAGTGGCAGGTTCTCTCCCAGAGTCCTGGGACCTGCTGTTAAACCCACAGCCAGGCCCGTGCCCTGGACTCACCCTCGAGTTTCCTTTGAAACCTGGAACACTCCGTAACAAAGTCAAGCCTGTTTCCTTCCCAGTCCTCATTTTTCTTTCACGCCTATACCACAAAGACCCTTTCAGAAAGCCCTGTTGGGCACAAACCTACCAGTCGTACCAAGAGGATTTGAGATAAGGTTGAAAAAGCCCATTCACTGAGCCACGGACTTTTTGCCTTTTTCCACATCCCTGGCCCAGGCTCTCAAACCTGTTGCTAAGCTGTAGTGTGAGCACCTTATGCTGTTGGGCGGGGAGGGTGAACAGGCTGCAGAGCCCCAGGGAAGGAAGGAAGGGAGAAAGAGGAGGGGCTGCATAGAAACTGCATCTAAAATAGGTGTCAGAGCGATCATGTTCATGCGAGCTGCCCTGAGCCAGACACCACACTAAGAGCATTCCGCACATTACCTCTACCCCTGTTATTGCAATGATGTGTGAGTCAGTTAATGCTGTGGTAATGCTGCATAACAAACAGCCCCAGCCCCAGGGTCACAGAGGCTTCCAATAGCAAGTGTGTGTTTCCCTCTCTCAGATCTATAAGCTGGTGGCTCTGCTGTGGGCTGGCTTAGATCTGCTGCACATGGTTCCTGTTCTGTGTCCAGCAGCTGCACGGGCATGCTTTTCCCATGACGCTGGCAGAAACGCTAGAGTGTGAAGCAGAATCCTCTGTGGCTCTCCAAGTCTTGGTTCAGAAGTCATACACAGTCACCCCTGCCCACATTTCCTGGGACAGAAACACCACTAAGGAGGCAGAGAAGTACACCCCAACCACAGTGATGCTCAGCAAGATACAGAGGAGAGGCTGTTGTAAGTGGACAGGTGCTGTCATTTATGCCCATCTTAGGAGGAGGAGCTGCAGGCTGACAGAAGGAACCCCTGTTGAGCAGTGGCAGGGCCAGTGGATGGCTCCAGAGACCAGTGCAGGGTTTACACTCTGAACTGGAGGGAGAGCTACTCCAGTAATCCAGGAGGAGGCCCTCACCACCTCAGGGTGGCCTCCCCCTAGACCAGAGCAGGACCCTTTGTCACTGGAGGCAGCAGAGTACCACGCTTCAGCTGGAGCCAGAGCAGAGGTCCACATCACAGCCTCGTGTGGCCTCAGTTTCCTCGTCTATAAAATGGGAGCAACGCTGCACCAACAGCAGAGCATTCCTGTGAAGATTAAAGGGGCTGGCATTTATGGGATGCCCAAAGGAGTGCCTGCCCCAGGAAATGCTGCATGAATTTGTGGGATCTCACAAAATCAGTTAAAAACACCTGGATCACTGAAGACTGCACAGTGAGAGAGAGGACACATGATCACCCAGGCTGCGGGCATCAGATGGAGGGACACTGGGGGCTCACCAAGCACCTTCCGGGAAGCGTTCACAGGAGAGCTTAAGGAGCATGAGGCCCAGGCACTAGCTCACCCATCCACATGGGAGTCTAGCCTAGAGGTTGAGGGTGCTGGCTTTTACAGTGAATCAGCCGAGGCCCTGGTGCTGTGGCTTTGGGCGGTGCCCACCTTTCCACCCTTGGACCTCCACTTCCTCTTCTGTGAGTTCCCTGTCTGGTCAGCATCGCTGAGGATGAAACGAGACCATGAAACTGGTGATGATGTAACTGGTCAGATACAGGGGCAGCAGGGAGGCCCACCACATCCCTGTCACACAGATGCTCGAGGTGCCGACATGGAACAGTGTTTCGTGAGAAGGTTATTTTTGATAAAACACGTTTTCATGTTAACATGAAATGGACGTACAATTGTTCAATGAATCAATAAATGATTTTTATATTACCTGGTTGTTTTTTGCAATGTGATAAAATGAAGTTGCTCAGTCATGTCCGACTCTTCGATCCCATGGACTGTAGCCTACCAGGCTTCTCCATCCATGGGATTTTCCAGGCAAGAGTACTGAAGTGGGTTGCTATTGCCTTCTCCAGGGGATCTACCTGACCCAGGGATTGAACCTGAGTCTCCCGCGTTGCAGGCAGACACTTTACCCTCTGAGCCACCAGGGAAGCCAGTGTGATGTGTATGACAGGGAAAGCTCTTCAAGGTCCTGACTCAGAAGACCTACTGGACAGCTCAGGGGACTCTAGCCAGTGCTCTGTGATGGCCCGTATGGGAGAAGGATCTAAAAAGGAACGAAGATGTGTATGTGTATAACTGAATCACTTTGCTGTGCTGTATACCTGAAACTAACACAATGCCATAAATCAACTCCACCCCAATAAAACCTCAAATAATAGAAAAAGACCCCGAGTCATGTCAAGTGTGTCGAGCGCTCCTAGGATGAACAGTTTGAGAACTGCTCGTTCTGAGCATGGATCCTGAAGTCTGGTTAGCACACATTGGAGTCACCTGGGTCCTGCCCAAGGGTGTCTGATTCAGTGGGTCTGCTGTTGAGCTCAGGCAACAGAATCTTCAAAACGTCAGGTGCTTCTCAAGGGTCTCCCAGCTGAGAGACCAGACCCAGGGCACTTGAGACAAGACCTCAGGTTGGAAATGCAGAGTCCTGAGCCCCACCCGAGACCTTCAGACGAGTGTCTGCCTTCAAACAAGAGCCCCGGGAAGACTGCTTCCAAATGTAGTTCCGGAGGCGCTGCTTCAGATGGTCCCTGAGCCCCTCCCACGTGAAGACCAAGCTCCAATGCCTGCCATCTGCTGTGAGCTGTTTCCCCCACCACTGTTGCCAGGGTTCTTTTTTCCTCTCTGCAGCCAACACATGGGTTGTTTTAAAAAGAATACCAGGTTAGACCCTTCAGAATAAATAAATAGAAATTATTTTGGAGTTACAGATTGTATAGATTACCCACCACTGGTAAACTTCTCTCTTTACATTCTTGTAACTTAAACATAGCCCCAGTATATTTACTCTTCAGCTGGGGGAAAAAGGAGAAAGGGCTGCTGGCTGGTTTTCAGGGTCCTCTCTCAGGAGAGCAAGTTCCTACCCCTGGGCTCAAGAGGAACGCTTCTTTCAACCTGGGCTCTGTGCCTTCATTTCAAAGATGTATCATCTCGGCAATAATATTTTTCCCAAGAACTTTTCACCATCCGAGGAGGTGGCTCTATTTCAATGATAAGCGCTGTTCTACATGAAAAAACACCCATTTACTCTCTAGCTGGTCCCCTTAGGAGTTGTGTGACCCTGGGCAGCTCACATCACCTGTCTGAGCCTGTGTCCTCAGCTGTAAAATAGCACCAACCTCAAGTGTCTCACAAGCCAGGGATGGAAAAGAAACAAGCTATCGAATGTAGATGTCTCAAGAGCAGAGATGAACTGTAAAATATGATTTTAACTCTACAATATGATTCCAGAGGGAATGCATGTTCCACATACAGACTCCAGGGGCAAAAACAGAAATACAAAGGATGGAACTGAAATTGCCAGAAATCCCATTCCCGTGTTAAAAATCTTGTCAGACCTGTGAAGGGGAGGAGACTTGTTTACACATCACTCCATTAGCACTCCTGGCTCACGTGGCCCCACGCTCACAGACATGTGCCTGTGGGTTTATGCGTGAGCTGGGTTAACACACCGTCATACAAAGTGAGGACTCACTGAGCTCTTCTGTAGAGTTGAGTAAGCTCATTATTACAAACAAATTTTGAAAATTAGTCTTATAGTCTGTTGATTTTGAATAAAAATTTTTGTAAATAGCAAAAAAAAAGAGAGAGAGAGAGAGCAGGCATTCTGTATTCTTATTCTCTTAGACAGCTCTGAGCACATTTCACGCAAGCTTTCTGTTCCTATAGTGAGTGTTTCTCGGGACTTCAGGTTTCAGGGATGGGGCTGCCGGTGCTTCTGAAGGCTTGTCGGGCTCCTGGGAGCCTCCTCCCTTGCCCGCTGTTTCTTGCAGGGAGTGGGTCTTGAGATTTCTTAAGCACAGGGAGGCAGGGGCAAAACATGTGGGTGCCCTGGGGTGTCAGGGTGCACCTTTCCTGCGGGAGGTGGGTGACAGTGGCCGGCAGTCAGGGAGTCCCCAGCAGACATGAGGCACCAGGCTGGGCCACGAAGCCCGGGCTCCATCACTCGTAAGAAAGTTCATGATGACAGATGTTGCTGCCTGGTTCACAGGTGATGTTTCAGCTTGTCCAGCTCGATAACTGGCCCAAGTTTGCAGTGAATTAGTGGTAAAGGGGGCAAGCTGGTTTTGAAGACAGGTCTGCAGGCTCCAGAGGCCTGGGCGGCACATGACTCCGGCTGTGTCTCAAAGACTCACCTTGGGACTCTGGCTTTCTCACAGGGAGGCTTAAGTCCGACAGACGCACCTCCTGCCACCCCGCACTCCCATCCTGGCCGGTGAAGCCCTGAGGGAAGGGACCGCTGCTCTGCATCTCTGAGCTTACTCACCCCACCCACACGTGGGGCCCGTGATTCCCACGTCCCCCCTGGAGGAAGCTGCCTCTTTGGTAAGATTCCAGTCGGTTGGCATCACGTGGGGCATTCCTGCCCTTTGCGTTCACATATGCTTTAGCGTCGTGCTTCCTGCTGGTCCAGAGAAAAAGTTTAGGAGTAAAACACAGAACATGGGATAGCCCCAGACCCACCATTTTTAAAAGAAAACCTGATTCGAAAACTTGTTTTTCAAACTAGAAAATGCCGTATAAAGAGAGGTGAACGCAGAACTTCTGTCTTCCCGGGACATCCGACACCGGAAGGGTGTGGTGAGCATTTGCAAGAAGGCTCTGCTGCCTCTTGACTAGCTGGGAAAACTGTCCCTGAGGAACCATAAACAGGTCTGAGCGCTAACATCATGGGAGTCCTTGCCGTGAGCTTTTTGGTCTGGTGTCAGCGTCCCAAGGGACCACTCTGAATCAGGCGGAATGGCCAAGACACCAGACCCAGACTTGTAAAACCACAGGGTCAGAGGGCCCATGGGTGATGTAGCAGTCAGGGAGGGCCAAGCCGGGCCGAGTAACAAACAACCCCCGAAATCTGAGGGTTGTGCTTTCTTTTATTTTTTTTAATCAAGGCTTATTTCTCTTCATGTGGGAGGTCCATTAGAAGCTGGCAGGGGCCTCTGCTTGGTGACTCAGACTCAGGAAGTCGTGCCATCTTGATCATTCCAGTTGCCCTGTGAGGGTCTCATGGTAGCAATGAGCCACCCTGGCCCAGAAGTGACCCATTTCTCACTGGCTCATGACTCACTGGCCTGAACTCATCACCCACAGGGGCAGGCAGTGCAATCCTACCAGCATCCTTGACAGGAAACTCCTGGAAATAATTGGCAAACACAGCACATGTGGGTGTGATAACCACATGCAGCAACTGGACTTCTGACCGGTGGCTAATGGCTCACAGTCAGCAGGGTTAAGAAGGGTTCAGAGGTCTGCCAGGCAGCACAAGCTGACCAGTAAGCTATGCCTGGCATGGCTGCTGGCCTGAGGCATGTTCCAGGGAACTGCCACTCTGGCCAAGACCAGCACCCTCACCCTGCCAATGAAAAACCTGGGGTCCCAGAGAGAAAGTGGCAGTCCTGGGCGACAGAGCTGGTTAGGGGCAGGGCCAGTGGAGCTCAGGGCTTGGTCCTCCTAGACCAGCCCTGCTTCAGCTTATATGCCAGGCCACTACTTCTAGGACTTGGCCAAAAAATCAGACACCTCCTTCCTCTAAAACCTACCAAGGTTTCTTTTCACTTGTTGAATAAAAAGTTAAAAAGCAGCGTCAGTTTGTGACCCATTCCCCTCTCTTCTCAAATCTGGAGCCACTGACCTGGGTTGGTGGGGTGGTCACACTGACTGTCGGGCGTAGAGCTGTTGATAAAAATGAAAAAAACAAACAGAGGAAGAAGATCTGGCCAAGTCTCCACTGTTTGTTCACAAGAACCAAAACTACCCTGTCTTTGTTTTTCAGTGGAGGGTCGTGTGGGTCAGCCACACACTGGCATTTGGGTTTGTAATTCCCACTAAATGAGTCAGCAGAGAGAAGAACACAGAGTTTTTTCAGCAGACATCTTTGAGCTGGTGCCCACTACCATTAGAGAAAAAAAAAAGCCCTGTTTATAGAGTAAGCATGTAATAAGCACAGAACCCTGTACACCCCATACCCAGAGTCATCCGCATCCCTAGGGGCCCGACTCCCTCCCCTGTTGGGGGCAGACATGGCTGGCTTGTTCCAGCATGGGAACACTCACTCCTTCCTTCTCTGAGGGCAACCACGACAGCATTTCTCAGTGGTGGAATCCCCATAAAGACCTGTGGAAAATGTGACTTAAATTCCACCCTGGAATCCTGGAAGAGTGTGTGTGCACCTATACACATGTGTGCCCACGCACGTGTGCCCAAGTGATGAGTATGTTGCTAGAAACACGTTTGCATCCACCTCAGGCAGGAGCAGCTTCAGCTACAGACAGAGCCAGCTCCAGCCCACCTGCCAGATCTAGCGCTGAACAACAGGGTCCTAAATGTCACTGCCAGCCCAGAAAAGGAGCCCTTCCTTGGCTTATTCATACTAATTTGTAAATGACTGACACTGGTTTTTTAGAACAAGTCTTGGAAGGGTGGGGTTGCTGGGGTCATAGAGGGTTAAAGGTATGTCAAAGGGGGAGTTGCATTTAAACAAAGGAGAAAAAGCATAAGCAGAAGGTGGTGTAGGACAGAAGCATAGACTTTCCTCCTATCAGACATTTGCTGAGGACCAGCAAGGAGCTCATCACAACTGTGATCTGAGCTGAAACCTGCCCAGTGTCTCCTCTGCTCTCCATGCTTGCTCGGCTGGAAAGTGGCCAGTTTGGGGCTGAACTGGTCCGTGGGCTCGGGGCTCCATGTTGTCCTCGGGTTTCTCTGTTTCTCAGACTGCCCCAAAACCATGCCTGCATCTCCCCATCTCAGTTCGGATCAGTCACTCAGTCATGTCCAACTCTGCAACCCCATGGACTGCAGCAGGCCAGGCTTCCTGGTCCATCACCAACTCCCGGAGCCTACTCAAACTCATATCCATCGAGTGGGTGATGCCATCCACCCATCCCCTCCTCTGTTGTCCCCTTCTCCTCCTGCTTTCAGTCCTTACCAGCATCAAGGTCTTTTCCAATGAGTCAGTTCTTCGTATCAGGTGGCCAAAGTATTGGAGCTTCAGCTTCAGCATCAGTCCATCCAATGAATATTCAGGACTTATTTCCTTTAGGATGGACTGGTTGAATCTCCTTGAAGTCCAAGGGACTCTCAANTCTTTTCCAATGAGTCAGTTCTTCGTATCAGGTGGCCAAAGTATTGGAGCTTCAGCTTCAGCATCAGTCCATCCAATGAATATTCAGGACTTATTTCCTTTAGGATGGACTGGTTGAATCTCCTTGAAGTCCAAGGGACTCTCAAGAGTCTTCTCCAGCACCACAGTTCAAAAGCATCAATCCTTCAGCTTGCAGCTTTCTTTATAGTCCAACTCTCACATCCATACGTGACCACTGGAAAAACCATAGCTTTGATTAGATGGACCTTTGTTGGTAATGTCTCTGCTGTCTAGGTTGGTCATAGCTTTTCTTTCAAGGAGCAAGCGTCTTTTAATTTCATGGCTCCAGTCACCACCTGCAGTGATTTTGGAGCCCCCCAAAATAAGGTCTCTTACTGTTTCCATTGTTTCTCTATCTATTTCCCATGAAGTGCTGGGACCAGATGCCATGATCTTAGTTTTCTGAATGTTGAGCTTTAAGCCAACTTTTTCACTCTCCTCTTTCACTTCCATCAAGAGGCTCTTTAGTTCTTCTTCACCTTCTGCCATAAGGGTGGTGTAATCTGCATATCTGAGGTTATTAATATTTCTCCCGGCAATCTTGATTTCAGCTTGTGCTTCATCCACCCTGGCATTTTGCATGATGTACTCTGCATATAAGTTAAATAGAAAAGTGAAAATGAAATCACTCAATCGTGTCTGACTCTTACTTCTGCCATAAGGGTGGTGTAATCTGCATATCTGAGGTTATTAATATTTCTCCCGGCAATCTTGATTTCAGCTTGTGCTTCATCCACCCTGGCATTTTGCATGATGTACTCTGCATATAAGTTAAATAGAAAAGTGAAAATGAAATCACTCAATCGTGTCTGACTCTTTGCGATCCCATGGATTGTAGCCTATGAGGTTCCTCCATCTATGGAATTTTCCAGGCAAGAGTATTGGAGTCGGTTGCCATTTCCTTCTCCAGGGGATCTTCCCAACCCAGGGATTGAACCTGGGCCTCTTGCACTGCAAGTGGATGCTTTTCCCATCTGAGCCACCAGGGAAGCTCAAGTTAAATAAGCAGGGTGACAATATACAGCCTGATGTACGCTTTTACTGATTTGGAACCAATCTGTTTTTCCATGTCCAACTCTAATTGTTGCTTCTTGACCTGCATACAGATTTCTCAGGAGGCAGGTAAGGTGGTCTGGTATTCCCATCTCTTTCAGAATTTTCCACAGTTTGTTGTGATCCACACAGCCAAAGACTTTGGTATGGTCAATAAAGCAGAGGTAGATGTTTTTCTGGAACTCTCTTGCTTTTTTGATGATCCAATGGATGTTGGCAATTTGATCTCTGGTTCCTCTGCCTTTTCTAAATCCAGCTTGGACATCTGGAAACTCATGGGTCATGTACTGTTGAAGCATGGCTTGTAGAATTTTGAGCATCACTTAGCTAGCGTGTGAGATGAGTGCAATTATGAGGCAGTTTGAACATTCTTTGGCATTGGAATGAAAACTGACCTTTTCCAGTCCTGTGGTCACTGCTGAGTTTTCCAAATTTGCTGGCATATTGAGTGCAGCACTTTCACAGCATCAGCTTTTAGGATTTGAAATCGCTCAACTGGAATTACATTGCCTCCACTAGCTTTGTTCATAGTGATGCTTTCTAAGACCCATTTGACTTTGCATTATAGGATGTCTGGCTCTAGGTGAGTGATCACACCATCATCATTATCTGGGTCATGAAGATCTTCTTTGTATAGTTCTTCTGTGTATTCTCACNCTGAGTTTTCCAAATTTGCTGGCATATTGAGTGCAGCACTTTCACAGCATCAGCTTTTAGGATTTGAAATCGCTCAACTGGAATTACATTGCCTCCACTAGCTTTGTTCATAGTGATGCTTTCTAAGACCCATTTGACTTTGCATTATAGGATGTCTGGCTCTAGGTGAGTGATCACACCATCATCATTATCTGGGTCATGAAGATCTTCTTTGTATAGTTCTTCTGTGTATTCTCACCACCTTTTCTAAATATCTTCTGCTTCTGTTAGGGCCATACCATTTTTGTCCTTTATTGTGCCCATCTTTGCATGAAACTTTCATCCCCATCTAGACATTGCTTTGCCAGCAACCTACCTAAACCTTCTTCTTTGAAGTAGCGTGTTGAAGCAGCAAAGGGGTGTTGGGGGCAAGAGCAGGATGGGATGGGATGGACCAGATGTAGGACATGGGTGTGGGAGTCCTGGGAAGGTGGGGAGGAGCCCAAAGGAGGGTCCTGCCACAACCGCAGTCAGGGTTTCTCAAGTCTCCGTGCCTTTTCCCCGAAGTGCAGTGTCTCTCAAGGTTAAAAACATATCATGATTCTCAGGCATGGAAAAATAAAGTGGGCTGGTTTGGCTAATGTAACTCAGATGCAGTGCCTCTCCTCCCCTCTACTGGAGCCACAAGGCTTGGCTGTATCTGATTTGGAAGAAAACCCATGTCTCAGGGGCTCTGATAGGCATCTCCGTTCAAGCCTGTGTGTGTGAGCATGCCCGGCCACCAGCTGGTGCCCAAACACGTGCTTGGAGGGAGGAGAGGAGTTCTGGGGGGCAGCCCTAAGGGGTAAGCTACCTGTTAAGATGGCCCAGGTCAGGTACAGGTGAGCCGGGCCACACTCTTGTCATCCGCCTCTGGTAGAAAGCAGTCCCAGCAGCATTTCACCTCAGCCCTAGGTGGGGAGGTCTGCAGAGAACCTGTTCCCAAATAAAGTCCCAGGTCCTGGGGCTTGAACACATGTTTTTGAAGGACACTATGGAGCTCTCATAGATATTTAGTCAGTACTCACAGCACCCTGATAAGATGGTTGCTGCTGGTACTTCTGTTAGACAGCTGAGGAAGAGAGGCTC
>SJYX01016767.1:127248-189654 GCA_006410675.1 Oreotragus oreotragus | reverse complement strand
TTTTTTTTTTTTCGGCTTTTATATTTTTTCCCCTACCTGCTTTTGAAGTCAGTGCTCTGTTTTTCTGGGTGCCTGATGTCCTCTGCCCGCATTCAGAAGTTGTTTTGTGGAGTTTGCTCAGCCTTGAGATGTTCTTTTGATGAATCTGTGAGGGAGAAAGTGGTGTCCCCGTCCTATTCTTCCGCCATCTTGACCGGAACTCTGTATTTGACTTTTTAAAAAAAACATATCTATATAATTATTTGGCTGCATCAGGTTTTAGTTAAGGCCCAGGGATCTTTCGCTGCAGTGTGAGGGCTCCAGAGCATGAGAACTTAGATGATCGGAGGCACGTGGGGTCTTAGTTCCCCCAACCAGGGAGCAAACCTGAGTCCCCTGCATTGCAAGGCGGAGCCTTAACCCCCGGACCACCAGGGAAATCCTGTATTTAACTTTATAAGATAGGCCATCCTGTTTTCCTCACAACGTGTGACAGTTCTCGCTGCTCATGCGTTTTGCCAGGATTTGGAATCATCTCTCTTCTCCACCTTAGTTGTCCTTGTGGCTGCACGGGGCTATTTCACTGTGGGTGTGATTTGCATAAAATGAGTATATAAAAATAAGATGCAGAGTAACCAGAGAGAGAAAAAGACAGAAATCGGAAACCCTGAGGTCAAGCTTCATAGCCAGGAGGAGTGCTGTGCAAATATTGAGTCCTGACAGTCTCCTCTGCGATAAACTGAGAAGAAACAGCCAAGGGGGCAAGAGAACCAACAAGGCCCAGGGCCCTCACCGCTAGCATCCCCTGTGAATCCTTTCCCCGCTCTGCTCCCTCTCATCCTGGCCCCAGGTGTGGAGGCTTACTTTTCAGTTCCAGCCACGTCTTGGTCACAAAGCGGTTCCTCACCTTCAGAAGAACCTACAGCCTCGGAGATCCAGAGAAATGGACCAGTTGGCCTCACAGCACACTCTGGTGGTNTCCTGGCCCCAGGTGTGGAGGCTTACTTTTCAGTTCCAGCCACGTCTTGGTCACAAAGCGGTTCCTCACCTTCAGAAGAACCTACAGCCTCGGAGATCCAGAGAAATGGACCAGTTGGCCTCACAGCACACTCTGGTGGTTTTAGCTCTGTCCCGTCCCTGCCTCACTTGCCCCCACCCAGGGGTGCTGGCTGAACCCACCTCCCACATGAACAATGCACATGAATCCTCCTGTGGGGATTTGCTAACCTGAGGAAGCCAAAACTGACAGGACCAACTGACCAAGAGAATGGAATATTTGAAACTGAGCCATTCCGAACAGAAATCCACAACCTACGATCATAGGCAGAGAAGGTCCAGGCCAAGGAGCACGTAAAAGCCCCTGGTGTCTCGTGGACACCAGCCACACAGCCTCATATGGGGAGGTCACCAAACATGATGACGCGTCATATGGCCAAGCGTCTAGCGTCTGTCGGCCTGACACACAACACACTCCCTCCCTCAGGAGGAAGTGGTAGCCTTCTCCACTGGGTGTCACTCGGCAGGAACTCCTACACTATCTGAATGGAGAGCCCCTCGGCCTGCCCCGGTCACCCACAAGTCCCCACGTGGCGTCTACCGCCAGGGTCTAAAAATAGAAGCCCCCTGCACACACACCCCATCCCCCTCGGCCCTCCCCGCGCAGCGGGGGAACCACAGGAAGCAGTTCAAAACCACTTCCGGCGGCCACTCTCCGGCTGTTGCGAATAGAAGCGGGGCTGCTGCGGGATTCACAGGCAGTTCGCCGGGGTCTTCTGTCGGGACGGAGCCATCCTGCATCGGGACGAGCCGTGGGGGTGGGCGCGCGTCCCGTGGGCCTGGGCGCCGGGTCCGTTCCCAGGCCGTCAGACCCTGAGCCGGCACAGACAAAGCTCCGGAACTCACGGGAAACGGACTTCGGCCTCCTCACGTCCGGCAGCAGCTCCACGGCGCAGCCCGCAGCCCACACCCCGGGCGGCAGCTCGAAGCAGATTTCTTTCGGTCCTGGGCTTGACCTGCCCTCTCTCCGCCCCCCACAGCTGCTTTTACTGTACTGCCTTTCACTGTATTTTACACGGAGAGAGCCTCCATAGCTGGCCTCGGCAGCGTGGTTTTTTCTGTCGTGTGATTTTGTGTTGCGGCAGCGGTGCTGACCGGCGGCTTGCCTCACACTGCAGCCATATTCGAGAACGCCGCGTTTGTCAGCTTACCCTGCTCAAGGCGACAGTGACGTCCTCAGGGCAGCCAGCCGGGGGTTCCCAGCAGCCCCCCTACCCATCTGGGGCTGGAAGGCTGAGCTCAGGCCCCACCTCCACAGAAGATGCTGTGGCTTCAGCTTCCAAGGTGACAGGAGAAGCGGGCTCCTCACCACCCGCTGCTGCTTCTCTCAGGATAGAACGCAGAGGGAGGGAACATCTCATGGGCAAAAGCCACAGAGTTAAAGCCGAGTCCTCGCCGTGGCTGCTCCCCACAGTCTCGTGGGCACCCCTCCCCACATCAGCCACTGGAGCCCAGGCGCCAAGATGCTTCCGTGAGAATGACAGCTCAGGCCCCTTCTCTCCAGGACTTGATGTCTGAGGCGTGGCCAGGAGACCAGGAAGGAATGCATTAAACCACTCCTTAAGTAAGCCTCAAAAGCAGCCATGCAATTAACCAGCTCAACCCAAACAAAACAAGGATCCCTCAGCGGGCTTCCCCAGGGTTGGTGCAGCTGGATCTCACGGTCTGTGAGGACGGAAAGCAGGGCTCTCGTCAGTCCCAGAGCGTATCCTGGATCCCTAGCCTGAACTGAAAAGGGGGAGATGAAAAGGGAACAAAAGCATTTCCTGAAAACGGCGGACAATCCCCGTCCCCACGGCCCTTTCGCTGTGCGTGTTCCATGGCTGCCTCACATCCTGGCCCTTTGCAGGCGGGAAGTTCACGGCCCTTTTCTTCCATTTGCCCGGGAGGCGCTCCTCTAGAGGAAGAGTTGCCTCTGGCGCATTCAGACCCGAGCTCATGGAATCGAGGCGTGGCCTCCGGCTCTGATGCACAGGAGATGCACACCCAGGGTGCTGGGGGCAGAGGGAGGGTGGAGGACAAACCCTCTGAGGCCTGTCCTGGGCAGTGGGACCCGAGGAAGGTCCTGCAAGAGCAGCGAAGCCCTGGCCACCTCCTCTCCGTGGGCAGTGAGTGCGGCAGGCACACACTGACACATCTGTTACTCACATGAATGCATGTCTGTATTTTCACCGACTTAAGTCATATTTGAAGTCTTAGCCCAGGTTTTCCACAGGGCAGTGGGCACTCAGGGACAAATTTAGCCTCCATTAAAGGAGCAAGTCTTCCGAAGCTGGATGTGCAGCCAGCATTGCCTTGCAGAGCATGTGCAGCCAGACGGGAAGCCTTACTCAGTCTTTGCTGTGAGGTTTCCCATGTCAAGTGCCTCTAATGATGTCCTTCCAACGTACAACCAAGCCCGTTTTATTTGTACCATTTGTCACAGATGCTGGGATGTGGCGTGGATTGGGAGGCTAAATCTGCCCCCTGATTCGGGGTTTTGGGGACCTTATCAGACTAGGATGGCTGGCCACTCTCCACCCCTTGTCCAGGTACCCACAGGGGCCTGCAGGCACATCAGGGTCAAGTGTAGAGCTCTTCTCCTCACATTTCCCCCTGCCCCGAGATATTTACAGTCTCGAGGCTAGAGCCAGAATCCAGAGGGGTGTTCTGAAGACAACAGGCTCAGGAAAGGCCCTTCTCATTTTCTCCTTAAGATGCTCGAGGCGTGAGTTCTCAGATTTGTGGGTCAAGGCTTATAGCGTCCTGCCTCCTCCCAGCATCTTGACAGGAAGTGGCGGGGGAGAATCTAAGGCACACCCAGCAGGGTGATGACAGTGGGGGCGAGGCTGGAGCTGGTTTAGGGTCCCCAGTCTGCGAGGGCCCCTGCAGTGTTGGCAGGACCCCCTGGGGAAGGCAGCCCTGGGGCTGGCAGCAGGGGGCTGGGAGTGGGGCTGCGGGGTCCCTGCAAGCTGGCAGGACCCAGCGCTGGGCTGGAATTAGTCTCCAAGGAGGCCAAGTTTCCACAAAGTTCCAGCCCCTGAGATGCAGGAGGAAGAAGCAGTGTCTGGGCTGACTCCAGCCTGGGGTCTCCCTTTTCAGTACAACTTTTGTTGTATTGAATACAACTATATCCAGTAAGTCCAACTACCAGCGCTTTTCGGTCACCTGGTCTAAAAGCTGACAGACCCTCTTACAACTGTGTTTCTGGCTCCTCCTCTTTGTCCTTTTGACAGATTTGCGTCTTAGAAGAATAAGGTGAGGGGGAAGGCATGAATGTTTATGGAAAAACAGGAAAGTGAAGTGAAAGTGAAAGCCACTCATTCGTATCCGACTCTTTGCAACCCCATGGACTGTAGCCCATGGAATTCCAGAATACTGGAGTGGGTAGCCTTTTCCTTCTCCAAGGGATTTTCCCAACCCAGGGATTGAACCCAGGCCTCCTGCATTGCAGGCAGATTCTTTACCAGCTGAGCCACAAGACTTTCTAAAGCTTCCTTGTGGGCTAAAGAGACCTGATGAACCTCTAGTGATGGCGGTCTCATTTCTACATGGTCTAAATGTAACATTGTCATTTGTCCATAGGAGCCTGGGGGGTTGTCCTCAAATAGAAGAGACACAAAAGAGACTCTGCCGGCAGAGTAGGCTACTCAGGCATTTTGTTGAATACATGAATGTTCTTGTGTTGTGAGTTGCTCCCAGTCGTGTCTGACTCTGTGACACTATGAACTATGGCCTGCCTGGGATGCTTTCCTGAGCTCCCCACCGCCATCGGGAGGGCTGGGTGGGCAGGGTGCGAAGCTCACATGGCAGCTGAGTAGATGCAGGCTGTCCTCTGGGGGGCAGGGGCCTTCCTCATATCTAATTGCCTGGTGATGACAGGACCACCCACCGTCCTAAATTACCCTCCACTTGCTGAGCCCGGCGTCCAGCCCTCGAGGAGCTTCACGTGTTATGTATTAGCAGGTAGGTCTCTGGTCCACCCTGGAAGCACACTCAAAGCCGACCCGCAGGGCTCCAGTCACACGGTGAATGACTGATGCCATGCCCTCTGCCCCAGGAATCTCACTCAAGTTCTTGCGGCAAAGCAGGCATCGATGCCCCAGAGAAAGGTGCCAAGGGGTCCCCTGAAGCCTCGCGTGCAACAGCCTCAAACCCGCAGATGCCTGAATCAGCGTTCTGCACCTGGACATGGTATACCACTGCTGCTAGGGACCCTGCAGGTAAACAGGCAGCTGCTGGCTGGTATACAGACGTGATGGTCAACTTGATTGTGCTCAGGGGTGCCCAGACAGTGGTCGAACACTCTTTCGTCCAGGAGGGTATTTTTGTCCAGGAGGGTGTCTCCGTCTGGGAAGGGGGGTTCCCGTCCAGGAGGGTGTCCCTGGGTGAGATGAGCGCTGAGATGTGACCCTCTCAGAGCAGGTGGCTCCCCACACGCAGGCATCACCAGTCCACTGAGGGTCCGGCTAGAACAGAAGGTTAGCGGAGGGCGAGTCTGCTCTCTCTGCTGAGTCAGGACACCCACACCCTCCTGCTTCCTGATATCAGAGCTTCTGCTTCTTGGGCTTTCAGATTCAGAATGGGGGCTGACACTATGGCCCGCTCTCCCCCACCCTCACCTAGTGGGTATCTGGCCACTGACAAGGCCGAATGGGCACCTTTCAGAGCCCTAAGCTGTCACTTGTTGGATGCGTTGTCTTGTTTCTAATTTGTGGTCAATGGGTGATGCCAGAGACGAACAGAAGCAGTGCATAAGGTCCACATTCCTCGCAGGTGCTCTCATATTCACGCTGGTACGAGGGGGGCTTGGGCGCAAGGAGGTTCTGCACATGGCCGGGGCCCATCCGCAGTCAATGGGCTGGGGGCTCAGTCCCCGCCGCCTGGCTGCAGAGGCCCGGCCTGGGCTCTAACCATGCCACCCACTGTCACAGTGCACCTGCAGGTCAGGGTATGCAGGGTCCTCGCACCGCCATGAATGATGAACAGGAAGACACTCTTAACAGTGGGCAGGCATGCGAGCATCACTCCACTCCCAAATGGTGGAGGAGCTGGGTTTGAACCCAGGTCCTGAAATCCCTCGTCCAGAAGCAGTGAATCATCTCAGACGTGAGCCAAGGTTGCCTTGCAGGCGCCAAGAGCCTCAGAGATGTAGCTGTTCAGGGGAAAAGCTCAGATCCCTCTGTTTCACTTTAACCAGTCATTCTCCCTATTTGCCTGTCTAATCTCCAGAGGACCTTGACCATCCAATCTGGGCCCACTGAGAGGGCGAGGCTTCCTCAAGCTCAGTTTAGGAGCCACACCTCGAGGCCCCCCTCCAACTGCAGGAGGGGCTTTCAAAGGCTAAAGTTCCCCAAATAACCCTCCTTCCCACGTTGTTATTCTTTAAGGGAAATGTCTACAGAAAATAAAACCCACTTAGAACAAAAGGCAGTGGTGTGTGGGGAAGCTGCCCAAGGTGGTTTTCCCTGAAGGGCCTGGCCTTTGGCATTCACGTGGTCAGTGCCCTTCACCCTCAGCTTCCACGGAAGCCCTGCTCCGGGATGCCAGAACCTGGCCTGGAGGGACGTGCACCACTGGGAGACAGCTGGCTCCCCAGGCACGGCCACTGCCTCTGACGTGCGTGGGCCCTGCAGGCTCCTGTCTCTGCCCATCACTCGTCACGTCCACTTGACTGGTTGTCTCCAACCTTCCAAGCCATCGTCCAACCAGGCCCAGCAGGTGCCTCCAGGCCCGGGACAGCTATGCAGGCCTGGAGACTGGCTGCACTCCCTGGCCTGCTCTACCCGTCCGCTGGGCAGCCGGCCTTCCTTTTCATCAGAGCTGCTGGAGGCCTGCAGGCAGCTTACAGGAAGTGGTGCCTGGAGAAACAAGAGGCCTTTGAAGCACAAGGTGAGCCGGCCTGGCTGTGGTTTACATTCTTTGCCTTAATTTTAACAAGTATTTCAGCCCCTTGAAAATGACCTCTTTAGAATAATAAACAGAACCCACACTGAGTTGTGGGCTGGCCCGTGGAGCTGGGCAGGAGGGGAGCTAAGCTCGGGGGGACATAACAGTAGCTGGCGAGTACGTGTGTGCACTGGGGAGGGGGCAGAGGCCGCTGCAGCTCAACCGGCCCTCATTCTGGAGGTACGGCGGAGTTGGTGCCAGGTTACTCGTAGTGAGGGAAACCGCATACAGATGATAGAGGAGGAGCGTTATGGAGGGAGGGGCCAGTGTCCGCCTGTCCGAGCTGTTACTGGTCACGCCAGCTGGTGCCTTCTGGGCTCCTGGAGCTTGCAGAGGGTGAGGGTGAGAGAGAGGCAGGGGAGGGACTACGGGGAATCCATCCATTCTCTGGGTAGTTATTAAGCACCTACTGTGTGCTGACCCACTTCCTAGGCCATGGAGGTCAGCACTGAGAGAAACCCGAGCCGTGCCCTCCCATGCCTGGTTCACACTACCCTGGGAACAGGCTAGAAATGCAGACTCCCCCAGGCCCCAGCCCTGCAGTAAGGCCCTGGGCCACTGGGTGCGCGATCAAGTGGAGGACTCTGTGCTGGAAAACAGAAGGCAGACACTGGTGGGAAACCCCACAGGGCCCTGGAAGAGGGGCGACCCACTCTGCGGCTGTGTGTGAGGCAGCAGGGTGAGCTCAGCCACTGACTAAATCATCAGCCCTATATCCACACCTTGATGGGGGCAGCCCGGAGACACAGCCCTGCCCCTCATGAGGCAGGCAGAATAAGCCCCCATTCTGATCCCCAGAACCTGTGAACATGACCTTCCAGGGGACGTGAACTCTATCAGCCTTGCCCACCACTGTGCCTCCCACTGCTTCAGCCCTCAGCACAGAGCCTAGAGTCTGGTAGGCACTCATAGCTACTCGCTGGCTGTGGGCATTGACCTTGGTCCCCAGAACAGACAGACAGCTTCTCAGAGAGCAGAGCACCCCAGAAGTCTCCACCAGCCAGCCAGACCTGAACCCCTGACCTAGCGGAATATTCCACTGCCCACATCCGCCCACCTCCCTTGCCAGTAAAAGCCAATGTGTAAAATTACCCAGCAGCCAGGCAGACAAGCACAGGGGGTGTTGGCCGCTCCTGTGTGCCAGCCCAGCATGAAATACCTGTTTCTCAAGGATCCAGGAAGGGCTGGTCCCCTTGCCTCCTGCAGGTTTCTAAACAGCCCACTGGCCCGAGGCCGGGAAGGATTTTTTACGGAGATTAGTGGCGTCCTTCCCCAGATATGTGCTGTCCTCCTCTGGGTGGGAGCCTCCCTGCTGCCCAGCGGGCACCCTTAACCTTCAGAAAAGAACCTTTGCAAGAGTCTTTCCCCTTAGCAACAGGAGCGCACCGAGGAGACTTGGCGGCTTCCGGGCTCTGATGGACAGCGCAGTCTCACCCTCCAAGTGACCTGAAGGGACGGCAGTGAGGGGTTAGGGGCTGCACGAGGACCTCGGGGGGCTTGGCCCTGAGATGCAGAGCACAGTGCCGGCACTCACACCCAGCTGTGCACGCCTACCCTCCTCATCTCCACCGCCACTCAGTCCCCACCATACTCCCGTCCCATTTCCAGATGAGGCTCAGAGAAGGAAACGAAGGTGCCCAGGGTTGCACAGCTCTCCAGCTGGTGGAAACACGCCCTAACCTCCAGGGTGCTCTGACACTGTATGTTGTTGTTGAGTTGCTAAGTTGTGTCTGATTCTTTGCAACCCCGTTTTCTGCCGCACTCCAGGATTCCCTGTCCTTCACTTTCTCCAGGAATTTGCTCAAACTCCTGTCCATTTAGTCAGTGACGCCATCCAACCATCTCATCCTCTGTCCATGTGCCCCCCACCTCCCTGCCCTCAATCTTTCTCAGCATTAGGGTCCTTTCCAATGTTTTGGCTCTTCACATCAGGTAGCCAAAGTATTGGAGATTCAGCTTCAGCATCAGTCCTTCCAGTGGCTATTCAGGGTTCATTTCCTTTAGGATTGACCGGTTTGATCTTCTTGCTGTCCAAGGGACTCTCAAGAGTCTTCTCCAGCACCACAGTTCAAAAGCATCAATTCTTCAGTGCTCAGCCTTCTTTATGATCCAACTCTCACATCCATACGTGACTACTGGAAAAACCATAGCTTTGATATAAGATTTGACACTGTACGGCCAGACCCTCAATCTCTGGCACGTAATTCAGTAGTGGTATCAGCTCCATGGGGATTTGTTGAAAGCAAGGGTGTTGAACACCATCTGGCCCTTCCTCAGTCATCAACAGAGATTAGTGCTGACAATTGTTCCTAGAACAGAGGGCTCCCAAACTTTTAAATCTCAGGACTGCTTTACATTCTTAAAACTTGTTGAAAATCCCAAAGAGCCTTGCTTTTGTGGCTTATGTCTACTGGTATTTATAGAATTTGATAGAAAATTGATAACATTTAAAAATATTTTATCCATTAAGTCTTATAAATGAGAATAATCCATTGCATGTTAACACAAATAATGTGTTTTAGGAAAAAAAAATCATGTTTTGCAAAATAGTAGTGAGAAGATTCATTGTTTTACATTTTTGCAAACCTGTTTGAGGTCTGGCTTAATAGGAAACAGCTGGGTTCTCTTATCTGCCTCTGCCTTCAATCTGGTGCGTGTGAAAAAAGCATGGCCACACACAATTATGCATTTGGAGATTCAGAGTTAACTTAAATAGTATTTTTTGGATAATTGTGGGCATTAT
Organism: Oreotragus oreotragus; assembly: GCA_006410675.1. Lineage (NCBI taxonomy): Eukaryota > Metazoa > Chordata > Mammalia > Artiodactyla > Bovidae > Oreotragus > Oreotragus oreotragus. The sequence goes on along the minus strand of SJYX01016767.1, from coordinate 179,948 downwards.
TCTTTAATACTACACCAAAACTCAACGAGAGGGAGTTCCTTAAAGATTAGCTGCAATGTGGAATCTAAAACCAAGTCAGTGGACTTTTTGTGCCTACTGTATTCAATCGCGTCAATCTGTCCTGAAAGTTGAATGGATCTTCTATCCATGCGCGATCCTGTAACATTCCAGACTGTCTTGACCACCTGGAAAGACGTCAGGGTCTAAGACCACAGTGTATAACTGCTGGACCGAGTTAAAAGCTCTGGAATGGGGTTTACTTCTGTCTTCTTGGGCTCCGTGCTTCCTGAAGAAAGGACGTGGGGAAGGGAGGGAAGGAAGGAGGGAGGGAGAGATGGGTGAGGAGGGAGGGTATTAGTTAGTGATACAATAGTCTGGACTCCGATTGGACTCTTGGAGCAGCCCTGAGACCTCAGACACCCTTCCATCTGAGGGGAGCCCACCAAATGAGCTCTGCTGTCTGCAGACATCCACACCGGCAGGAGTAGCCCAGGCCTTCGGTCACTTTTCCCAGATGCTTCGTGACTTTGGTGTGAGGTCTCCAGAGGATTCCCAAACTGTACAGACTACATGTTGTCCTCAGCTTGAATCTCGATGTCAGCATTCCTGTGGTCTGATGATCGACCCGTGTCCATCACAGCCCCACCAGGAAAGCAGCCTCTCCCAGAGCTAACTGAAGAAGGTGTGTATGGGGGGTGATATTTACAGTGGAAGAGTGGGGTCCAGGACCAACAAGGACGGGGAAGCAGCCCTCCTCTGCTGGCAGTCTCCCCCACCCTGCCTCTGACCCCACCATGTACACCCAGGCCATGCTCTGTTGGCCTCTCCTGCACCGTGACTCGCCACCGTCAGTCCCTTACGGCCCGAGCGCTGTGTCGGGTGAGCCTCCTGTGTGTCACAGGGAATCAGAAGTTAGAGAGGCAGGGCACCGGCCTTAGGGTATAAGGGCACAGCGGTGCACGGCAGAGGCTGCTTGCCAAAGCCTCGTCCAGTGTGAGGAGGCCAGAGGGCACTCCCCTGTGCCCACAGAGCCCAAGACTCAGGCTCCAACCTTGGGCAGTGTTGCCCACCTTCCTGGGCGGCTTCTTGTCTGTGGAGCTGAGAGCCCGTCTGGGTGATGATGCTAAGGCTTCTCCCATCCCTAACCACGCCCAGGCCCGGCAAGGCTTGTGGACCCTGGGCCTTTGTCTTCTAGATCTGAACGAGCCCCCGGAAACACATTGGTGCACTAAGGTTTGGTGGACCAATAGCCCGCTTCTCCATGGCCCCACGTGCTGTGGGCCCAGCAGATGTATAAGCCATCACTGTGCTCAGCAGACTCCCCCATCTGGATTTCTGCCGCCCACAGGGGGACCGCTTGCCAGACACATGTTTACAGAGCACAGCCCACTTCAGGGTAACTCGTGGAGCAGACAAAACCCAACTTTGCCCTGGCTCCATGCATCCTGCCCTCGTGTGCTTTCTGGCTGGGGAGAGATGCAAGACCACGCTGGGTGGAGGGGTCTTTGGCCCCATGTACCATATGGGCTGTGCTGATGCCAGGCGATGGCACAGGACACACAGGCCAGGCTTCACTCAAAGTGTAGACACGATTCAGCTCATAACGGAAAGTCACTCATTTCTAGCGTCAGGCCAACGGGTGCTGTTAGGAGGAGTGTTCCCAAGTGTGTGCCTCTATTGCTGCTCAGTTTTCTGGGTGACACTCAAGAGAATTGGAGACAGCCACGCTGGGTGACTAATGAGTTTAGGAAAGCTTCAGCGAGACCAGAGTAATGACGGAAGTAAACACTGCTGCAAAGCTTCTCCATACAAGGGATTAAAACGCTGACTTCTCTAAAATGCAAGTTTTTAAAAAATGGCTTATTTTCCTAATATCATGGTAAAATAGACCTGACATAAAACTTACTGGTTTAACCATTTTAAGTGTACAGTTCTGTGGCATTAAGTGCATTCACATTGTCGCTCCACTATCACCACCCAGAACTACTCTGGAGCTGTTTCATCTTCCTAACTAAACAGCGACCCTCCGCGTCCCTCAGTCCCTGGCCTGCTTTCTGCCTCTATGGACTGGACTCCTCTTGTACTTCATAGACCTGGCCGCCTACAGGACTTGTCTTTTGTCTCAGCATGTCTGACTTCACTTACTGTTTGCAGGGTTTACCCATGCCGTGCATGTCAGCATGGCGTGATTCCTTTTTAAGGCTGAGCAATAGTCTGCTGTGCGGATGGGCCACATTTTGTTTAATCGGTTGGGTCGCTTCCACCTCCTGGCTGCTGTGAGTGGTGCTGCTATGGCCGTCCTCGCTGTAATGGTGGTGGTTTAGTTGCTGAGTCCTGTCTGACTCTTGCAACCCCATGGACTGTGACCTGCCAGGCTCCTCTGTCCATGGGGTTCTCCAGACAAGAACTCCAGGGGATCTTCCCGACCCAGGGATCAAAACTGGGTCTCCTGCATTGCAGGCAGATTCTTTACCAACTGGGCTACAAGGGAAACCCGTCCTTGCTGTAAACAACCTTTAAAACAGGTGTCTCTAGGCTGACTGAATAATTTACCAATTGTTCAGTAAATTGCTGGGCACAACTGACCTCAACCTGAAAGGAGGGATCAAGGTATAATGGAAAATTCATGGGCTTTGAAGCCAAAATATACTGAATTTAAGAGCCTGCAGCTTTGGGCAATTTAATCCTCCCAAGCCTCACTTTGTCCATCTATAAAATGGGACTTGTGGTGGACACCACCGATTGTCCAGCATCCACACTGTCTTCCTGGCTCCTGAAAAAGTCTTGAATATTTTCAACATTTTACTCCTCCTGGGTGATCAGCACATACTGAGAACTCCCGCACCTCAGGCAGGCACAGGATTAGATAGGTGGGCACAGCAAGCCCTTCCCCCTGGCCAGTGATTGATTTGAGACCCAAGCTTCTGGCAATCAGCTCCCGGCAGTCCCCTGGCAACTGTTGCTAGGGTTGGGGCGGGCTCCTACCAGAGTGGTCCAGTCAGGCAGGGGGAGGACTGACTGCAGGAAGAGGTGGCACTGCCTCCCCCAGGTGCGGAGAAGGCAATGGCACCCCACTCCAGTATTCTTGCCTGGGAAATCCCATGGACGGAGGAGCCTGGTAGGCTGCAGTCCATGGGGTTGCTGAGAGTTGGACACGACTCACTGACTTCACTTTCACTTTCACTTTCATGCATTGGAGAAGGAAATGGCAACCCACTCCAGTGTTCTTGCCTGGAGAATCCCAGGGGCGGTGGAGCCAGGTGGGCTGCTGTCTATGGGGTCACACAGAGTTGGACACGACTGAAGCGACTTAGCAGCAGCAGCAGCAGCCTCCCCCAGGACCCAGCAGGGAAGCTGGCTGTCCCAGTCACCAGTGACAACCATCCTGCCTCCACCAGGAGCCAGCATGAGGACAGAGCCCAGGCCAGAGGAAGGCAGAGAGGTGGAACTAGGTCCATACACCCCTCCCTAGCACACGCATGCACATGCGCACAGACATACATGTGCACAGGCTCTCAGACACATGGCACATTCAGTATATCAGTGGACTCAGAATGTTAAAACACACCCCTTTAAATAACAAGGCAGTCTTGCTGAAAGTTGACAGGTGATGGGTGAGGCTCCATAGGACTGAATTGACTTGCCCAGAGTCAACCAGGAGGGCTGTATAAAGCCAAGACCACCACCCAAATACCCTAACTCAACTGTTTCCGTATTATTCTCTGTTCACACACATGTGTACACATGCTTCCCACAAAACACACACAATTAGTTTCATAAGTTGTCACTAAACCGAAGCAGCCCTCAGTGATAATTCATGCCTGAAACAGAGATTTATTACAGAAAGAAAAGCTTGTGCGAAACCGTTCCTGTCATCAGCATGACTACTGGTTCTGACGTAAGACATCATTAGAAGCAAGCGAAAATGAAAAATGATGCAGGCAGGGGTAGTGGGGACAGAGAGGCAGAGGAGGGCCGGAGCCAGCTGGGGAAGGCACATGTCTTCTGCAGCCTGTAGCTCCGTCACTTTCAGCAAAGCAGGAGCATTCTTGTAACAACTAGAGAGTCTGAATAAGATCTGTAGATTGGCTGAGAGTTGCGTCAACTTTAGTTTCCTAATTGTGATCATTGTACTGTGGTTATAGAAGAGGATCCCTTGTTTTTAGGAAATGTACGTGATAGTATTTAGTGGAAAGGCAAGTCTTATCCACAACTTCCTCTGTGTGTGTGAGAGAGAGAGAGAGGACACAGCAAATAAGGTGAATATTCACATTTGTAGAATCTCAGGCAAGGGTGTCTTGAGAATTCTGTGCTCTTCTTCCATTTGTTAAAAATCATGTCAAGGAAAAAAAAAAAGAGTCTCTGTGGTCTCCAAAGGAGCCCTGTAGAGAAAGCAGACAGCTGATTCAAGAGCAGGGATCGGGGAGAGGCTTGCTGGAGGCTGTGGGGGGACAAGCCGCCACTGCAGCCTGAAGTCCTGGAGAGGTGGCAGCCGGATGCTGGCCCCGTGACCAGGTTCTCCCAGACCTGCTGGAAGTGTCGTGGTTGGAATCATCAAAGCCACCTCTCCCACCTCTGCAGCATCAGCAACAGCCCGGGAACAGCCCCCAGCCCCCACACGTGGTGATGGATTGGAAATCGTCTAAGTGCAGAGCGTTTTTTGTGCTGATGATGTGACCCACACAGAGATGGATGATGCACACTCGAGAGCACGCAGATCCCAGTGCTTCGTGGATTATACACAGTCGACATGGGTGAAACACTTCCGAGACTGGCTGCCCGCCCACCCCGTGTTTTTTTAACATGAAGCACATTATATGATACAGCTGCAGCAACCCTCACTGCTGCCCTGTTCAGTTCAGTTCAGTCGCTCAGTCGTGTCCGAATCTTTGCTATCCCACAGACTGCAGCACGCCAGGCTTCCCTGTCCATCACCAACTCCCAGAGCTCACTCAGACTCATGTCCATCGTGTCAGTGATGCCATCCAACCATCTCATCCTCTGTCGTCCCCTTCTCCCCAGCACTGTACACGACGTCATCTCCCCGCCTCCTCTCTGGACTCGGAGCTTCTCGCTTGCTGGCCATGGGCCGGGTGGGTCTACAGGGATAGCGAACGTGCACGCCAGATGTGGCGTTCATTTTCTGGTAATCACTGGATTTTATGCATCTGCCAAGAGTTGTGAATGGGCGAAATGACATATAGATAGTCAGCAAGTAAATTTCATCTCACTCGTCAGTGCTGATGGACAGGAAGTGGATGCAGGTAGGTTGTGTGGAGAGAAACATGGGGCCGGCCCTGGCGTCTGCAGGAAGAGTGAGGTGGTAGACCATCCACCCTGGGGTCCAGAGAGGCCAGCAGCCCTGGTTTCCTACTCCCGACACCTGATACCTGCAGCAGAGGGACCTCCCACCGGCTTGCTCCTACCCTCCCCCTCCGCGTAGCTGAGCCTCTCTGAGAGCAGCCTGCATCCAAGTCACGGGGTCACCGGGCATGTGGCTGACATGCAGGTGCTGGGGCAGTGTGTGGGTGGGGCTGAGATCCTGAGTTTCCAACCAGCCCGCAGGTGGTGTCTGGGGACCACATGGGGTAGAGAGGATCTACAGTAAATGAATGAAGAGACCCTGACTCAGAGCCCATCACCTTCTAATGATAAAAGCGGCACCATTGCCCCCTTGCTACTGAGAGCTGGGGCAACGCAGGGCCCTATCACCTCCTCCGTCAGCCTGCCTGGGAAAAGCCCCTTCTGGGTGATGCTGCTGGGTCTTGCCTAGCCCCCTGCAGCCCACATTGAGGTGCTGGACGCCTCCACACAGCCCGCCCCTCCTTTCTGTCTTTTCCTCCCTCTTACCCTGGGCACTGGTCTCCTGGTCTGTGTCGGTGGCCCCCGCCCTCTGACTTCTGGCTGGGGTCGGCCAGTGGAAGCGACAGCTGGAGCCTGGAGGGGGAGTCGGTGAGACCTCTCCTCCTGGGTGATGCGCTCGTCTTCTGGAGCGTGTCCATGGTATGTGGAGAGCAGAGCGCCAGTCCGCGGGAGGGCCCCAGGAGGCAGAGCGGAGGGCTGTCCTAAGTCTGTGTTAGTTTAGCTGCTCGTATGATATTTTACTTGCTGTTCCTATTAAACCTGTCACCTTCTAACTCAAGTCCCTCCTTCATGAAGCCCTCTGGATTACTTGAACCTTCAATAATATCCTTCTTTCAACTCACTCAGCAAATAGCAGAGCCCCTGATTTTGAGCCGTCTTCTCTCTTGTTGTCCAGTTGCTCCTAAGGTCTAGTCTCCACAACTGGACAAGAAAGTTACGTTCACATTCGGGCTTGGACATGTCCCATCTCCACAGCAACTGGCATGCATGCGCCAGGGTCTCGCTGCCGACCTCAGCAAGACCTCTTCTCTGACGGCAAACACATCTAGAACTCAAAGAATGCAAATAAATACTTTGAGAAAAATTTTTATGTGTGTTTTCTGTTTTCATAGTAAATGAATTTCAGGGGAAATATCTAAAAACAATAAAACCTTTTTAAAAAATCAACGTAAAAAAATCACTTTATAGGGATATAATTTGCCTAACACACCAGTTCGCCCACTTCAAGTGTGAATTTCAGTGGTGTTTGGTGTCTTCACAGAGTTGAGCAATCGTCAGCACAGTTGATTTTAGAACATGTCTTACTGGCTCAAAAGGAAGCCCCCTCCCCTTTCACAGCCCCGCCCTTTATCCTGCTCTCTGGCTCTAAGTATAGATTTAAAACACAGAGCCCGAGAGAGGCATCACACGTGTAAATGCCTCTATATACGTGTCTGTCTGCGTTGCCTGTGACTCTGATCGCCTTTTTTGCTCTCTGTGTTTCAGGAGAACTAGATTCAGATGACGTGACAATTAACCTGGTTTTGCCGTGTTCCTGGTCACCTGCCTCCTTGCACACCTGAGTTCAGGAGCCACGTCCCTCCACTAGAGGGCGGGGATCGTGGAGGCCCGCTGCGCCACCTGGGCTGTCGCCTGTGTTCCGGCCTCAGCCCTGGAGAAGGTAAGAGCTGCTGCCTGCTGGTCAAGCGCTCTGCCCGCTGCGTCGTAGCCATAAGCGAGCCGGGAGGGGAGTTTTCACTCAAGAGCCAACTGCTGGCTGGATCGACGCAGAAGGCGAGGTATGGACACAAAGAGATGCTTTGTGCTGGTGACGACGCTGGCAATAGCAATACCGTCCTCTCTGGGACGTTCACACTGCACCGGGCACAGTGCTAAGAACATTACACGGCCATCTTATTCAGTCCTCCCGACAGCCTTCTGAGATGGACCCATTGTTCTGCCCGATTTGCTGGTAAGGAAGCTTAGAGAAAGAGCTTTCAGGGCTCACCCAGAGGACCTTTCCTGACCTTAAGGTGGGCGGAGCCATCCATTTGGTGAGAGGGAGGGACTGGTCTAAACTGGATGACCTTCCGAAGGCTGTGGAGTGCAAGAATTCTGACTTATACAAAACCTGAATCGTAGACCATCCCTTCAGGAAAATCACTGGACCCTTTTAAACCAAACCGACGGGAGAGGTGCACTGGGGAGCTATCGTTGTTCAGTTCCCGGCTGTGTCTGACTCTTTGCGACCCCATGGACGGTAGCCCACCTTGCTCCTCTGTCCATGGGTTTCCTAGGCAAGAATACTGGAATGGGATGCCATTTCCTTCTCCAAGCAGAAAGAGCCTATTTTCTGTGTAAGTCATAAGCATATGACAGTGTGTGTGTCTAAATGAGAACTCTGCACCTCCTTTCCTGGTCCGCTTGGATGGATCTGACTCCAGTCACGGCCAAGTCCTTAAGGCCTTAGATTCCAACAGGATGGTGTCCACCCAGGGTTCCCCCCTCTCTGGGTGTCCTGCCCCTTACTGCAGCGTAGGACCCAGGAAGCAGCCAGCAGCCCTCCTCTTCCGGCCCAGGCCCCTTCTCCATGGAGTTTATGTTATTAATTTTAGAGATGTTGATATGGTTAATGGCAACATCCCATGTGGCCTGGAACAACCTCCGTTCCAGGCTCCCAAGGGCCAGGAGGTAGGACTCCAGAGGCAGAGATGAGGGGGAGAGGGACCCCTTCTTACTGTTAAATGGGGTGCACCTCACTCCCACAGCGGTGATGCCAGCTGACTGCTGAGCCTCTGCTGGAGCTGGGGCCTTGCAGCCTGCACAAACCCCCGTGAGCCCTATGAGCCGACCTCCAGAGTGGGCTTTCACCCCCCACCCTCCATTTCTTCACAGAACCTCTGTCCTTTATGATGTCCCTCCCCCGAGATGTCCCAACCATCTCCGAGTATGTGGCCGCTTCTGGAGCCCAGGGGCATCCCAGATGGTGCAGTCAGCTGTGGCCCCTCTTCATGCCGCCTCCCAGTGCTAGGCAGGGCGAGGGGGTGTGGTGCGCATGCAGTTGTGCCCAGCTCTTTGTGGCCCCATGAACTGTGGCTCACCAAGCTCCTCTGTGCATGGGATTTCCCAGGCAAGAATACTAGAGTGGGTTGCTGTCTCCTTCTCCAAGGATCCTCACAACCCAGGGATCAAACCCAAGCCTCTTACGTTTCTTGCATTGATAGATGGATTCTGTATTACTGCATCACCTAAGAAACCCTAGGTAACATTATTTATCTTCAGGGGGAAAAAAAACTCTGAAAGGAGGGCTTCCTTGGTGGCACAGACAGTGAAGAATCCAGTTGCAATGCAGGAGACATGGGTTCAATTGGGAAGATCCTCTGGAGTAGGAAAAGGCAACCCACTCTGGTATTCTTGCCTGGAGAATTACATGGATAGAGGAGTCTAGCAGGCTACAGTCCATGAGGTCACAAAGAATCAGATGCAACTGAGCGGCTGACACTTTCCCTTTTTTTTCACAGCAGATGAGCGCTGCCAACGACTTATAAGCTAGGAATAAACAGAAGAGGGAAAAATCATGACCGAAGAGAATCTCTTGGGAATGTAAAATGGGGCCACCTTTGGAAAATAGCCCAGCAGTTCCTCACACTGTGAAACCTGGAGTGACCACAGGCCCCAGCCGTACCAGCCTTGGGGTTCCTCTATCTGGTCTGGCCCCTAGGCACTGGAAAGTTCCATCCCTGCTCAGCAATCATTCTGTCCACAACATTCTAATCAGCACTGAATTATCCCATTGGACACAGAACACAAGAGTCCTCCTGGCTTCAGGACCTGTCACTGTCCACTGGAAGGTCATCCGTCTCCCCAAGTCAGGAGACCCTGGCCAGGGCCGCAGCCCATCCTCCTGGGGGCTGGAGGGTGCCAGTGTCCTCAGCCCTGGGGTCTTTCCCTCGGCCTGTGGCTGCCGGTCCAGCCATCAATGCCAAGAGCTAACAATCAGAATGGACACAAGAAGGTTCCCACCTCAGTGACCTGGTGAGTGTGTGTGTGTGTGTGAACAGGCAGGTATATATATGTGTGTGTGAGAAATGGTCAGGTGTGTATGTTTGTGAAATAGGCAGGGGTGTATGTGTGAATGTGAAATGGGCAGGGGTGTGTGCAACAAGCAGGTGTGTATGTGTATGAATGGGCAGGTATGTGTGTGTGAAATGGGCAGGTGTGTGTATGAAATGGGCAGGTATATGTGTGTGTGAACAGGCAGGTGTGTGTGTGTGAAAGGGCAGGTGTGTGTGTGTGAACAGGCAGGTGTGTGTGTGTGAAAGGGCAGGTGTGTGTGTGTGAACAGGCAGGTGTGTGTGTGTGTGTGAAATGGGCAGGGGTGTGTGTATATGTATGAAATGGGAAGGTGTGTGTGTATGTGAAATGGGCAGGTGAGTGTGAAATGGGCAGGGGTGAGTGTGTGTGTGTGTGTAAGAAATGGGCAGGAGTGTTGCTGCAGAGTTGAAATCTGACCTATGTGTGCTCCACAGCAGCCCCTCTCCCGCGTTCCCTCACCCATGGATGCCCGGGCCGTGCAGCCTGACCGCCCATAGCAGACCACCAGCAAAGGGGCCGAGTGAAGGACGTCACTACGACAGCGAGAGGCTAGCTGATGGGCACCCCATGACCCCTGAGACCCGTCTTCACAGTGGGAACCTGCCGGGTGACACGGCAGGAGCACAGGTGGCACCCTGGGGCCCCGGCCCCAGACTCAGAAGCACCCAGGGCAGGCAGGGAGCAGGGTCCAGTTACCCCAGTGAAAGCAGCGGGGGAGGGTCCGCTGGCGTCAGGAATCCCTGGCCCTCAGACACGACCGCATGGCTGTGGATCCCTGACCATTCACATAACCTCTCTGAGCTTCAGGTGTCCCAACTGCAAACCGGGATTTCTGCTGCTTACTTTAAAGAGCTGTTGTGAGCTTTGGACGAGCAAATGCCTGGTTACAAATCAATGTAGGAACGATGCTGGTCGCACCTGTGTGTGCTGCACGCCAGGCTCCATGTTGGGAGATCACACACCCTCGAGCACACAGACGCACACCCTGTGTGTTCATTAAGCTGCTGCTCTGTGCATGGGGTCCCCCTGGAGACACAGAAGTGTCACCTGCCCTCATGCAGGTGAGAGTCAACTGCAAGAGACAGGAAACGTGCAAACAAGTAAACAAGTAAAGAGATGAGCAGTGTATTTTCTGCAGTGGCAAGCACGCAGAGAAGAATAACCATAACAAATCTGGATAAGGAGATGTAGGGCGATCCATTTGAGGAGGCTCTGTTTTTAGACTGAGGGGATCAGGGAAGGCCTCCTTCCAGAAGTAGGTGCTACCCAGGCCCAGACCTGACCAGCAGGGGCTCTGGAGGCAGGGTCTCCCCTGAGCACCAGCCCCCATTTCCCAGCTCCAATGCAGGTGCTGGGCCTGGAGACCTGCCTGGCACCCTCTGGCCCTGGGGAGAGGACGGCAGGACCAGGACCTGCTGTCCTTTTTCCTGGGTGGTAGTGGGCAGGGGCGCGGGGGGCAGGGAAATGAAATAAAGTTTCACAGCCTGGCTGTGCTGCATCGAGGCCTTCGTGGTCCAGGGCTGGGGCTGAGAGAGGATGCTCTCAGCATCCCATCATCTCATTAAATCAAATTCCCAGGCACAGTGGGGGTACTAGGCATCCAGAGAGCTGTGCTTTCCCACTGGCAGTGAATAGCCTGTCGTTTCCCTTCAAAAATTTTTAAGACATTTTTTAAAATGTCTCGACAGAAGCACCTCTCTCTTCTGGGATTTCGAAAGTTAGCAAAAACAGCTCCAAGCAGCAGAACGCTAAATTGGTGTGTAGCTTGTGTTTTCCATTTCCTTGGCTTCCATCTTCCTGGCCCCCTGGAAGGTCAGGGGAGGCAGCTGACGTGCCGGGGCGGGCGCTTCCCCGAGCAGGGCAGCTCCTGTGCTGCTCTGGCCTCCATCTCCTGGGAAGTGCATCCCCACCGCTCCCCAGCCCACCTCGCACAGGAAGAGCTTTTGTGGGCCCGGCCAGTTCCACTCCCTTTGCTCTCCAGCCACCTTTCAGGATCCCCCCTTGCTGTTTCAGGTTGTCAATAGTGCACTCCGGGGAGGTTTTCTCCCAGGAGCCGAGCCTGCCAAGGGCCCAGGGAGAGCCGGGCATTCCGAGGTGACGGCCCAGGGCCAGGTCGTCAGCTGTTTCCATGTGTGAGGAGTCTGGCAGCCCAGCGCGGGGCCCGGAGTTCTGCCACCTTCCTCCTCGGGCCTTTGATACTGACCTTATCAGGGAAGGGGCGAGGAGGGGGTGGCCAGGGAGGGGTTTGTCTTCCTCTGTCCACCTCCCTGAGACCGTGGAGAGCAGGAAACAGGAACCCAGAGCAGATATGAAAGGCCACGAGGTTCTCAACATCGAGAGAGAAGCAAGGCCCAAACTGGCCCTCCAGCGTGCCCCACAGGTCAACCTGGCAGAAAGGAGGCAGTGGATGGCATCTCAGGAGCAGGGCTGCCAGGGAGCGGCTGAGCCAGAGGAGGCCCTCCCACCCTTTCTCGTCAAGGCTGCTCTCTTCCACCTGATTCCCCAGCACTCCCCCCCAGACGACCCCTGACCTTCCAGCCTGACCGCGTCGCAGCTCCATGCTGGTCTGTCCGGGCCCTGCCCTCGTGCCAGGACCCCCTTCTCCAGCCCCCTTCTGGTCCTCCTTGAGCCTCTGTGTGGACCTCACCACCCTTCCCCAGTTCCATCCCCTGTTTTCCCTCCCAGCACTTACTCCACAGAGCTAGTTCTCACCCAATCGTAATCACCCCTTTCTCTGTCTCTTGCACTGGCCTGTGGGCCCAGAAACTACGAGATGTCCCTTCCTCACTGAGACACTCGGGACATCTCATCCTCGCGTGTCTCTTCTCGTGGCTGCCAGATGGCTGTGGCAGCTCCGAGCATCTTACGCTCTCCTGATAGGGTCCTGAGAAAGAAAGGGAGAAAGAGCCCTCTCTTGAAATGTCTCTCCCTTACATGAGGGGTGAAATATTCCCCAGGAGCAGGCTCCTTGTGTCTCATTGGCCATAAGTGGGTCTACCTTAACATGGAAAGTGTGGGCAGAGGAGGGAGAAATGGGAGGTGGGGGTAGGCAGAACTGATGAAAGCGTGGAAGGAAGGGAGGGTGAAGCGATGGATGAGCAAGTGGAAGGATGGGAGGATGAAAGTGTGGCTGGATGGAAGATGGATGCATGGGTGGGTTTTTTCCTTAATTGCTCTTCATGCATGCTTCCTTGTGGTTATATTTGTAAGTACTATGGGATTTGTGACTGAAAAAAATAGCAAATGAGAAACCTGGATTCCAGTTCTGGTCTTGACCTGATGAAACACTGTCAGAAAAGCAGAAAATCTGCCTCAGGCCAGCCCTGCCTCTCCAGTTCCTTGGAAGGCCCTGGGGTCCAGCCATTCTCCCACCTAGCAGCCTCTCATAGCAGGTGGCACGAGCCGTCTAAGCAAAGTCAGACATTCCGCCTTGCGTGCGGGCAGGTCCGCCTCCCCCAGTGGAGGCTGTCATGCTAGGCGCTCTCTTCCAGGCTCTCCTGTAGTCAGGGAGCGGCTTGTGACCCAGTTCCCACCAAGAAGACGTGAGAGAGAGCCTGCCTCCTGGGAGATGCAAGAAGAGCCCCACTTCCCCGAATCTGCTTAGGATGTAGTCATGAGACAGGAGTTGATACCTACGTCTGGGGCTGCCGTCTTATAGCCCAAAGACGCAACGCCAACAGGGTGAGGATGGCCACGCCTGGGCCTTGATAACATCAGTAAGCCGCTGAACCAACCTGGAGCTCACTGTGTGCTTCTCTAGACAGGGATAATTACCCAGTTTGTTTATAAAGCTGTTAGTCAGATTCCTGGTCACCTGCAGCCCAGACATCACACTGAACCTCCCCGTGGATATGGCAGTGACGCCAGGAGTCATGGAAAGAGACTCGGAAATCAGGATGGCTGATGGGGGGAGGTGAGCTTCGTGAAGATGGGTCGATGAGAAATACCGATTTTCTATGGCTAATTAAAGGTTGTTTGCTTTCTGCCTGGCCTTCTGAAATTTTACAGGACCCAGATCAAGGGTCCTGAGCGTGTTTCACTCGGCTGTGGGTTAAGAATGAGAGGATAGTGAAGTAAAGTATGAGATTAAAAGACGTGGGACAAAGAAAGAAAAAATAAATAAATAAATAAATAGAAAAAAAAAGAAAAAAATAAAATAAAAGATGTGGGACATGCAGGAGGCATGGACGGAATCATTTGCCCTTTCTGTTCCAGATAATTGGTCTGAAACCCACTATGTCAGCTCCCTGAAGACTGGTTGTATCTTTCATGACATTCATTTATTTAATAAGATGTTGAGCACACACACAAAAAACTACAAGATGTGGTCACAGGTGCTGGGATACAGCAATGAGGAAAAAGAAACGGACCCTGTCCTTAGCAGTGTCCATCCAGGGATGCAGCTGAACAAGCACATGACCAGTGAAATAGAACATGACTGGGAAAAAAGCATCTTTAGAGAAGCCTGGCAGACACCACCTTAACCACAAGATCCTGTCACTGTCATCACCAGTAATAAGACACGTGTATATCATGTACCTGCTCCCCCTCTCGACAGGCTACTCTGAGAAGGACGGGACGTCACTTCCAGGGTTCATTTGCCAAGACTGCAGGGCAGGAAGCTAACTGTGAGCACACTTCAGAAGAACACAGGTGGAAGAATGTTTGACGAAATACATGACCCATGCTCTTCAAAAGTGCTGGGGAGCGCTTGACTCTGAGGCGTTTGTCCTACAGCTGAGGAAGCGCTAAGTGTCGACTGCCAGTCAAAACACAGTGGACGAGAAGCGACTGCTGGGTGCAGACTGGTGATTCAGGTGATGGGTGTTAATGGAGTTCATTACAGCAGCTGAAGATGGGATATCCATCTAAAGGTGGGAAAGGAAGGAAAGGGAACGTTCCCAGGACCCGCGTAGCTGAAGCTCCCTCCAGGCCACATTTCGTTGGCTTCCCATCCATTCGTCCAGCTCTGAACTGAGCCTATGTCAGGACCTGCACTGACCTAGGTGGTGGAGCCACATAGCTAGTGCTGTGTAACAATCCACCTGAAAACTTACTTAGTTCACAGTGCTGCGAGGAGGCTGGGTGGTTCCCCTGGCTTGGGATGGGCAGTTGATATCTGCTGGCTCTCTCCTGCTTTGTGGTCAGCTGGGAGCTAGATGAAGCAACAAGTCGTCATTCACGTCTCAGCCTCCTGTGGCCCTCAGTCTCCAGCGGCTGGCCCAGGCTTGTTCACATGTGTTCTCAGCATCCCGAGAGCAGCCAGGGTTGGAGCCCCATGCCCAACCACTCCCAGAGTGTCTGCTAATGTCCCCGTGGCCACAGCGTGTCACATGGCCAAGCCCAGGTTCCAGGGTGGAGAAACAAACTGCAATCTTGGTGGGAGGGAAGAACGAGCCACCACTTCTCAGACGCAGTGGGAAGAACAGACACCAGGCACTCTGAGGTAGCCATGACCTTGACTGCAGGGACCATGGGAGATTTCAGAGAGGACTTTATGCTTGAGCCCCGGACCTGAAAGATTAACTCAAGTTCATCTGGGAGAGTCAAGTTCAGGCATGTCATTCGTGCAGCAAGCACCAGGAAGGAAAAGAAACCAGGAGGTGGTCATCAATGAGCTGGGCTGTCAGATGGCAGGGGTGTGGTGAAGGGAGGGGATCAGAAATCAGAAGAGGAGTCATAGAAGAAGAAGGAGGAGGAGGAGGAAAGCTGAAACAAATGGCAACGTGCTGCAAGCAGTGGGAGACAGAACTGCCCAGCCGGGTGAGCTTCCGCACATTACTCAAACTTCCTGGGCTTCAGACTCTTCGTCTGTGAGATGATGACAATGATAAGCATCTCACGGGGGTTTTGTGTTTTGGCTTTAAAAGAACCGATAGCATAAAAAGCTGTTACAGTACAGTCAGTAAATTGTAGTAATTTACCCGGCATTCACCACGCACATGCCTTTTGAAGGCATGGTCTGATGTAATGTTCACAACAGCATCACAGACAGACACAGATATGAGTAACAAGATGCCCAAGGTCACGGAGGTTGGGGCGGGGTCTCACCTAGTCTGACTGGAATCAGCCCCATAATCTCGTGGGGGCTTCAGTCCCAGACTTGGCGGGAGTGACCTGCCATCGGGGAGCCTCCCCTTGGAATTGGGTTGTTTCAACTCCACTTTTTTTCCAGGATGCTCCTGTACATGAAGAGGGAGCATTTTAATCACAAATCTTTCCGTACATCTCCCAGGTCCCCCGATGTGCTGGAGGGATGGGAGCCCTTCTGCGCACGTGTGAAAGGCTGTGTTGGGGTTTCCTATAAAACTGTTTTCTCTGCACTGGGGAGGTGTGCCTTGACTTGACTGTCTTTGGCAGGAGGCAGAACATTCTGGTAGCAGAGTAACCCAAAAGGCAATGTCTGCCTCAAGCCAAGGACGTTTGCAGCTGACTCTCCGAGGTCCTCGCGCACGGCTGACGTGCACGCGTGGCAGACACGGGCCGTGTGGACTGCAGGCAGCACCGCGCCTGCCTGGTAAGAAGGCGCATCCATCGAGCACAGGGGAACGGGGAGGAGCCAGCCGCTCTGCTGGTCCCAGTCCAAGCTAGAATGGCATTCAGAGCCAAGAGAGTTTATTTAAAGAACCCGAAAGGTTAAACCACTCAGCATTCTGCAGAGTTAAATCAGAGGCGTTTTTAAGCAGTCTAGGCAGGTTTGACCTGGGCCGTGCAGATCTCATAATTTATTCTACACTTGGGTGTCTCTTGATTCCAGAGTACACAGCGAAATGTTGAGCAGGGAGGGGAGACCATGAACCTGCAGCGCTGGGTCCGCATGCAGCTCCCTGACCTCCCAGAACTCGGGAGCGTGTGGTCATTAACTGTCCTTCCCGCACATGCAGGCCAGGCTCGCCAGCCGCAAAGTGGGCTCCGCAGGCCAGCTCTCTGCTCCTCTGCCCTAGAGAGGAGGTGATGTGGTCACTGAGAGTCCCCTCCAGCCCTGGATGGCTCTGGCAGGAGAGGCGACTCCAGCCATGACTTTGGTTTCCCTGCTTCTGCGCGAGGCCCCTTTCTCCTTCCACAAACCATGACCCATACTCCCCGCCACAACAAATTATGTCACCTCTTCTCTCAGACAGAATGCAGAGGCTGTTCCACCCCCACACACATTCTGATGAAGCACTCTAGGGAGCGCTCATTAAGAGCCTCGTTCAGCCTCACACAGCTTGGTCCGCCTCTGCACCCTCACATCCAGTTCCTGGCCTGAGCCACGCCACCTCGCCCAGATACCCCAGCAGCCACCTCCCCGCCCCACCCAGTCCACACCCTCTGCACCACCTGAGACACGACCCTGAGCTGTGGAACCGCCGCCTCTTCTTAGCCATCCCAGGGCTTCTCATGGTCCTCCAGCAGAGACCCAGACAAACCGGGCGACGGCAGGGCCTTCGAGGCTGCTAGAGCGCCCTTCCCCTTCCCCTCCACCTCTCTCCCTGTGCTCATACTTCAGGGAGGGGGCGCGCGTCCCTCCCACACCTGGTCCCCTCACATCTGGCCCCTGCTGCCCCCTCTCCTGACACCGACCCCTGACAGAGGCCAGCAGAAGGCGCTCTTTTCTGCCCGCCCCTCCTTAAAGGAAGAGGCCACCGTGTTTGGAGAGAAGGCGTCAAGTTTGCTCACACAGGGGGCTTTCAGACACTTAGGTTTTTTTTTTCTTCTTTGAACTCAAGCACCCCAGACTTGGGGGAGTTGATTCTCCATCTTCATTTGTCTTCCTGGAACAAGAGTCAGATTCCGTGGGCACACTGTACGCCTCCTGGCTGGGGCTGCCTGGGCTGCCATCAGGCCCTTGTGTTCCTGGCCAGGCCGTTCCTGCAGCATCTAGCTGGTTAGTCGGTTAACCGGGGCCCAGGGCTTTGGCCACTGCTGGGGACGAGGCGTGCCTTCCCATCTGAGCCCTCTCCTTCCCTGGGATTTACCAGTTACCAGTTACCGTCCGGGGAGGTCCCGCCGCCTTTTCACACGCCAGCCAGGTGGAATATGATAAGTGGCAATCACTGGCCCCAGCGTGTTGTCTGCACGCCCGTCTCTGGGCCCCGCCCCGTGTCTGCTTTGAAGTGCGGCTGAGCCCCTGGCAGCTTTCAGATGACACTTGGGTTACACCTCTTCTGCATTCTTATCTCCATCAGCGCCTCTGAGTGGAGACGCGTTGACACGTTGGCAGCTCTGTGGCCTCTCTGGAGGAGCATGTCCCCTGGGTGACCTCTTGGCACCTGGGCCCCGATGGATGGGAGCTGGGCGGGGCCTCCCCTGTGCTGGGTGCCCCAGGCACAGTCCCCCACACCCCTGGTCGACTCTAGGGGCCCCTTTCATCACTGGTTCTGCGGGGGGGCTCCCAATCTTCTCACTCTGGGGCCCCCAAGCAGTGAGGGAAGCGCCCCTCATGGGTGCTACTGCTGCCAGATGTTGCCTTTAATTGTGGTAAACTGCACAGTCCGACTCTGTGACTCCACGGGCTGTAGCCCACCAGCCCCTCTGTCCGTGGACTTCTCCAGGCAAGAATTCTAGAGTGGGTAGCCATTTCCTTCTCCAGGGCATCCTCCCAAGCCAGGGATCAAACCTGCGTCTCCTGCATTACAGGCGGATTCTTTACCATCTGAGCCACCAGGGAAACCCAGTTATGGTAAGGCAAACATAAAATTTATCATTTAACCCTTTTTATGTGTACAGTTCAGTGTTGTTCACATTATTTTGCAACCTTCACCACCATCCGTCTTAAGAACTTTTCCATCTTCCCAAAGAGAGTCTCTGTCCCCATTACACACTAACTCCCTGTAAGCTCTTCCCTGGCCCCTAGTACCGCTGTTCAACCATCTGTCTTTATGAATCTAACTTGTACCTTGTATCAGTGAAATCATGTGATATTTACCTTTCTGTGACGGGATTATATCACTGAGCACAGTGTCCTCAGGTGTCAGTGCCCCATCCCTTGTTTAGGCTAATATTCCACTGTGTGGATGGAGACCAGAGATAGTGTTTATCCACCATCTGTCAATGGACACTTGGCTTACTTCCACCTTTTGGCTGTTGTGATAATGCTGCTATGAATGTGGGTGTGTAAGCATCTGAGTCCCTGCTTTCGTTCCTCTGGGTGTATCCAGAAATGGGATTGCTGGATCATACGGTAATTTTGTTAATTCTTTGAGGAATCACCATGCTGCCTTCCACAGTGCCTGCACCCTCCCCACTGTGGTGCCCAAGAGCCCCAGTTTGTCCACAAGCGGCCCTGCCCACCCTTCCAGCCCAGTACCTGCTCACCCTTCCCATCAAACCTCCTCAGTCAATGGGACATTTCAAAATATTGTGGGCAGAGACTGCTTTTAATGACATACACAGTGCTGGTGATGGTAGGGGCCGGGGGAGGGGGCTTCTCTAACACAGGCAATGGAAGTCTCAATTGTCTCCACCTTTCTTAAGGCTTCCCAGGTGGCGCAGTGGTAAAGAATCCACCTGCCATTCAGAAGACACAGGTCCTACCCTTGGGTTGGGAAGATCCTCTGGAGGAGGAAATGACAACCCCCTCTGGTATTCTTACCTGGAGAATCCCATGGACAGAGGGGCCAGGCAGGCTATAGTCCATGGGGTTGCAGAGTCAATCACGACTGAGCTACTGAACAGCAATAGCAACAGCCCACCTTTCTGGTAAGAACAATCCATGTCAGCATTTAAGATGTGCAGACTTTTGTAGGACAACATCGTAGGAATTTGTCCCAAGTAAGGATTCAGACTAGACTGAAAAGGTGTGGTGTGCAAAGGTGTCTTATCAAACGCTGTCAATAACAGCAAAATTAAATAAACAAACTAAATGTCTGTTTGTCCAGCAGCAGACACTTGGTTTTTTTTAAACTGATGATCTATCCATGTGACATATCATGAAATATTATGCTATTAACTTTAGGTGTACTGGCAAAGAAAATGAGTAAAAAGTAATGTTCTGCTACAAAAGTACATGACCGTGTGACCCTATGTTTGGATAAATATATATATACACAGGTATATTATATATATATTAAATATATATACATGTATATTATATATATTATATATACACACGTTTATTATATATATTATATATACACGTATATTATATATATNTTTTTTTTAAACTGATGATCTATCCATGTGACATATCATGAAATATTATGCTATTAACTTTAGGTGTACTGGCAAAGAAAATGAGTAAAAAGTAATGTTCTGCTACAAAAGTACATGACCGTGTGACCCTATGTTTGGATAAATATATATATACACAGGTATATTATATATATATTAAATATATATACATGTATATTATATATATTATATATACACACGTTTATTATATATATTATATATACACGTATATTATATATATTATATATACACACGTATATTATATATATTATATATACACGTATATTATATATATATGATACACAGACATCCATACATACAGAGCCAAGGAAAACGTGCATTTATGTATCTATATATATACTTATGTCTTCTACCTCAAGATGCATATATACATGCTTTCTACTTCAAGCTATAACCACTCTCTTGGCAATGAATACCCACCCATCCCTTTCTGTGCAGCCCTGATCTAAACTGGAAAAACCCTGCCAACCATGAGGAATCCTTACTCAGTGGTGCTGTCAAAGTGGTCTTTCAATAGCACATTCACTCTGCACCAGAGAGTTCAGCCAGGAAAGGGACGGGGGGAGGGAGAGAAGAAAAAGAAAACGCTGAGTGTTTGTGTCAGCATCTTGAAGCCTCTGAGCTCAATGAGGCAGGTGTGCTGTGGGCTGCTTCAAGACCGCAGGGGCGAACGAGACGCAGTCAGGGCCCCAATTAAAATGTGCCAAATAGCCGGCACTCCCTCACATCTGGCTGCAGAAACCCAGAGGTCAGAGTGCTTAAGGATGCATAAAATGCGGATTTTTCCATAATTATTTAAATATGTGTTAATGAGTGTTGCAAACAGAGTCCGAGTATGTCCATTAAAGGATTACAGACAAAGGAAAATGGGGAGGCAATAGTTTCAACAGTGGGGAACACAGTCAGGTAGGGATCAAAATCAGTTTTGGCTCCAGTCCTACAGCTTGGAGTAAGACCACGCAGCCTCACTGGGGCTCCGTCTTCTCATTTGAAAATGGACAGCACAGGGGAGTAGATGGATGGATCCCCAGCTACAGAACCCCGCATCCTCAGACCTGTCAATCTCCTGAATTCAACGAAATTGGAGAATAAGAATTGTCCAGGGAAATGGAGCTTGCAAGAAGATTATGGAACTTTGTGTTTTCTTAGCAGTGTAAGCAGAGAAAAGGCCCTGTTTTTTATCCAAAGGAGTTGAGAATACAAATAAGCCATTCAGAAAACTCAGTGAAAACTCTGATGGGGTGGGGGGCATCAAACACTTGTGCCGTTAGCCAACCCCCAATCCTCTTGTCCCCTCTCCGCCCCGAGGGGACAGCCATGAAAGCGTCAGCTTAGTCTAGAGTCCCTTTAAGGAGGGAGGCATTTACACCACTTGCCAGAGGAGTGGAGGAAACACAGGAGTGACATTTCCATCATTTTTCTTCCCCGAGCGAGGAAGGAAAAAAGAGAAAGAAAGGGCCCCAGTGCAAGACTGCTACATTCCATGCCGTTGACACCTAGCCTTTTATTGGAACCGCTACTTCCAAAATAAAGAAAGTAGTGATTTCTGGGTGTATTTTTGCCTACATTTTTGAGGATGTTTTGGGTCTTTCATCTCCTTTGAAGGCGTGTCACCTAATTACGCTGCTTTCATCCGTGTATTCCCCAGTCGGAACATGCCAGTCCCCTGCACGGCAATTGATCCTGACGGACGGGCTTCCACTCTCCAGCTGGTGCGGAGCCTGGCTATTTGTGAATACCTGAATAAACTCCTTTAATCCAAAAACAAACTCCTCCTGAAAGAAGCAGGCTGAAAAGGCCTTTCATGGAGTGTTTTCCAACTCACCAGTTCATGGTTTCTTTGGATTTTGCCGTGCTTCCTGTACTAATGGTCTCTGAACGCCTTCCCGACTGTGGCTTACTGGCCCACTGAGGTCCCCAACGAGGTCCCGGGAGTCACAGGGGAAGAAGGGAACAGGTAACTCAGGAGATGCTCACAGGAGCTGCCAGGACTGGACGGGTGCAAACTGAAAGGACATACATGTGGCTGAGAGTGTTGTGTTCTTTCTACAGCATTCTTAAAGACCTGCTTCTTCTGATCATATTCAAAACAAAGTTACAATCACACACAGTGCTCATGTGGGGTTAATCTGACCACTCAAATTAGGTTTGAAAGTTCATCAGTGCAGAGCTGGACATGACTTACTGCACAATTGCACTCATCTCACACACTAGTAAAGTGATGCTCAAAATTCTCTAAGCCAGGCTTCAGCAATACATAAACTGTGAACTTCCAGATGTTCAAGCTGGTTTTAGAAAAGGCAGAAGAACAAGAGATCAAGTTGCCAACATCCGTTGATCATCGAAAAAGCAAAAAAGTTCCAGAAAAACATCTATTTCTGCTTTATTGACTATGCCAAGGCCTTTGACTATTGGAAGGACTGATGTTGAAGCTGAAACTCCAATACTTTGGCTACCTGATGCGAAGAACAGACTCATTTGAAAAGACCCTGATGCTGGGAAAGATTGAAGGCGGGAAGAGAAGGGGACAACAGAGAATGAGATGGCTGGATGGCATCACCGATTCGATAGACATGAGTTTGAGTGAACTCCGGGAGTTGATGATGGACAGGGAGGCCTGGGGTGCTGCAGTCCATGGGGTCGCAAAGAGTCAGGCATAACTGAGCGGCTGAACTGAACTGAACTAGCAGCTGAACAAGTCTCGGCACACGTGCATGGCATGTGCAGCCTTCACCATCATCAAGGAACGTGCATCTCATCCCCTGAGTGTTCCCCATGTTCCCTACGATCCCTCCCCGCTCCCACCCGGCAACGCCCCTGGCAGGGATCCATCTGCTTCCTGTCTCTGTTTTGTATATTTCGTGTATATGGAAATTTCACGTCTATGAATGTCGAATTTCACTTATATCGTCATCAACTTTGTACTCTTTCTTGTGTAGCTTCTTTCACTTGGCAGTTCTTTCAAGATTCATCCATGTTATAGCATGTCTCAATCATCTTTTAAAAGGTATCGAGGTACAGTTGATATACAGCAGCACGGGCCAATAGCTTTTGTTTTATGACTAAAATTCCATTATATGGATATAGCACAGTTTTGTCCGTCTATTCACATGCTAATAGACATCTCAGTTGTTTCCGGTTTGAGGTTTTTATAAACAAAACTGCTACCGACGTTTGCCTTCCATTTTTCTTCGGTAAATACCAAGGAATGGACTGGCTAGATCATACGACAATTATATGTTTAACTCTTTAAGACATTGCCAAACTGTTTTCCAAAGTGCTTGTCCTGACTTTCAGTTTCAGCTCTCACGTGGAAAAAGCTTGGGATCACGCTGTCACCACAAGGAAAGTGCTGACCAACCTGAAGACTGATTACTCTCTCTGGACACATCAGAGAACTGGGATCTAAGGGCAAACTGTTGGAAGGTCACACGTAAGAGCTACTTCCTTGAAGCAGGAGCTGCTAGTGCCATAATCCGGAGCATTTTTCTTAAATGACGACTTGCTGGAGGCTGAGGGTAGGCTGGCATGAGCATGAGAAATGCCCAGGCCTGCAGGCTCAGGGCATGTCCACAGGCTCACGGCTCACCGGGTTTTGACAGAAAGTGGCTGAGAAAGACCCCTACACAGGTGTGGTTCATCGTTTATTTCTGACCGCCCTCCTAGGTGTGCGGTGGACTGTGGCTTGTCTGTGCACTTCCCAAATGACTAATGATGTGAAGCATCTTTTCCTGTAGTTGCTCGCATTCACAGAATCTTCTCGGGTGTCGTTCCTGTCCCAGTCTTTGCCGCTGTTTCTTATGATTGAGTGTCTTGTTACGGTTCTTTGGTTTTTGGCCGCATCAAGTCTTAGCTGCAGCACACAAGATCTTCGCTTCCTTGTACAGGATATTTAGTTGAGGTATGGGAACTCTTAGACATGGCATGTGGGTCTAAGTTCCCTGACCAGGGACTGAAGGTGAGACCCTGTGTGGGGAGTGTGGAGTCTTAACAACTGGATCACCAGTGAAGTCCCTATGAATGAGTGTTGAAAGTTCTTTGTATATTCTGAATCAAAGTTATCAGACATACTGCTACTGCTAAGTCACTTCAGTCGTGTCCGACTCTGTGTGACCCCATAGACGGCAGCCCACCAGGCTCCCCTGTCCCTGGGATTCTCCAAGCAAGAACACCGGAGTGGGCTGCCATTTCCTTCTCCATCAGATATATGATTTTCAAATGTTTTCTCTCAATATAAAGCTTGTCTTTTAATTCTCTTAACTGTCTTTTGAAAGCAAACGTTTTGAATTTTGATGCAATTCAAAATTTCAAACTGTTGATGTGTAGATCATGCATATGTAAAAGATACAGATTATGACAAATGTAAGAAATCTTTGCCTAACACGTGGTCACTAATGTTTGATACTTTTATAGTTTTTGGTTTTATATTTAGATCTATGATCCATTTTGAGTTTACTAAATATGAGATGAGGTGGTGACAATTTGTATTTTTCAAGGGAAGGAAGTTTCCTTCTATTCATTGTTTTCTGAGAGTTTTTTTTTTTTTTAAATCAGGAATAGGTATTAGATTTTCTCAAACATTTTTCCTACCTTTATTGAAATGATTATATGATTTTCTTTTTTAGTTTGTTCATGTGACAAATTACATTGACTATCTAATCAATTAATCTTGCCTTTCTGAGTGGGGCAGATCTCACTTAGTCATGATGCATTCTCCTTTTAATATATCACAGATCTGATGCCAAAGACTTTGTTTAGCTTTTTTGCTTTTATGTTCCTGAGGAATAGTGGTCTGTAGTTCTCACTTCTTAAAATTTACTTGTCTGGATTTGGCATAAAGGTAATGCTGATTCATTAAATGAGTCCTTTTCAATGTTTCAGAAAAGTGAAAGTGAAGTCGCTCAGTCGTGTCCAACTCTTTGCGACCCCATGGACTGTAGCCCGCCAGGCCCCTCTATCCATGGGATTTCCCAGACAAGAGTACTGGAGTGGGTTGCCATTTCCTTCTCCAGGGGATTTTCCTGACCCAGGGATAAAACCTGGGTCTCCTGCATTCCAGGCAAATTCTTCACCATCTGAGTCACCAGGGAAGTCACAAAATTTGGGTAAAATTGGATGCCAGGCCCCTCTATCCATGGGATTTCCCAGACAAGAGTACTGGAGTGGGTTGCCATTTCCTTCTCCAGGGGATTTTCCTGACCCAGGGATAAAACCTGGGTCTCCTGCATTCCAGGCAAATTCTTCACCATCTGAGTCACCAGGGAAGTCACAAAATTTGGGTAAAATTGGAATAATTATTCTCCTTAAATGTTTGAAAAGAATTCACTAGTGAAGCCACGTGGGCCTCGAGCGTTCTTTGTGGAAGGTTTCTAACTACAAATATAATTTTATTATTGATAATAGACAGTACTCTTGCCTATCTAATTGTCTGGCCCTTTCAGAATCCGCTTTGGTAAGTTTGTGTCTCTCAGGCAGTTTATCCACTTGTCCAAGTTGTCTGTAAGATCTCTACTGCTGTCAGTATTCTCACTTCTGATATTGGTAATTCTTGTCTTTTCTCCTTTTCCTGATCCAGATGTTTATGATTTTTTTTGTATTTGAGTTTTGTGTTTTTAGTTTGACGCTGCTTTTTAAATTTTTATTGAAGCATGGTTGATTTACAATGTTGTGTTCTTTTCTGCTATATAGAAAATTGACTCCGTTATATATATATATATTCTTTTTCATATTCTTTTCCATTATGGTTTATCACAGGATGTTGAATATAGTTCCCTGTGCTTTGCAGTAGGACCTTGTTGTTTATCTGATGTTTGTCATTTTTATTGATCTTCTCAAGGAACCAGTTTTGGGGGTCACTGGTCTTCTCTGTCATTCCCTGTTTAGAATCTCCATCCACTAGAGGAGCCCTTCCTTTTCCTCCTTTCCCTGTGCCTCAGTAGCCTCTCAGACAGCACCTCACCTGTTCCTGGTCTGGGGCTGGGATCCAGGCCCGAGTCATCTACCAGCTCCCCATTTTCTCAACCCCCTCAGCCCGAGCGCCTCCAAGTTTCATGTGAAATTTTGTTCAAAGCTGGAGCATTCCGGTCAGATACTTCAGTAAAAACCCACGTGTGGATTTTGAGATACTCTAGCTGCTCACACAACAGCCTGAATGACAGGGATGTGAATGCAGTGTCCCTTCAATGACAGGGGTGTTCATTCCCTGACTCTGCCCTTTGCTAACTCATGACCACAAGTGACTAACTGTCTCTAAGCCTCAGTTTCCCTCTCTCTAAAATGGGAATAATAATAATAGGGTTGTTTAGGAGCCCAATGAGATGATGAATGCAAAGAGCTTGGCACAGACTAGCACCAGGCAAGCATTCTGTGAGCAGTTGCTATTAAAATATGACAGCGAGCATTATGGTCTGGGGCTCTGTTCCCTTTACTACTGGAAAGGAAGGATTTATGGTCTTCCTTTTCTTATGTTGATGTTGGAGCTAATGTTTATTGGTTGTAAATGTTACAAATATAAACCTGTGGTACAAGTCCACAGACGATGCAGTTTGTCCCATCAGGGATGCGTCCATGGCCACACCTGGTGAAGCGCTGGAGTTTACATTCCCAGCACCCAAAATACACTCCAGCTATAAAAGCCTCACTTTGGGAGCTTGACGGCTCTGTGGCTGCATCCAAGAAGAGCTCAGGCCAAGGACATTTGTCTGAAAGCCATCATAGGTCTTTCTCTGGGGTGCAGTTGTGCTCACGTGGCCGAGGAGAACTGAGGGGCAGGGGTGGGGACACCAGACCGCTGTGCAGCCGGGGCCTCCAAACCTAAACCAGCTGCCCCGCTCCCCAGTGGGAGTGTCATCGCTGGCATCCTCAGGGCAGGATGTGAGCCCTGTGGCCGGATGGCTGGAGAGCGAGCAGAGGGAGGGAGACCCTGCGGGGAGAGGTTTCTGTGTGGGAGAGCCGGAGGGGCCGGGAGGGCGGTCAGGTTGGGGAGGATGTGAAACCTGCTGGCTTCCCTGATGGTCTGTGTCGAGGGGGCCACACCTGAATACCACATGACAGACGTGGCTCGGTGTGACGCCCACTCCCCAAGGCCAGACGGCCTCCGCTTTTCTGTCCTGGTCTGTCTCCAGGGATCTTTGATGGACATGTAAGCCACTCAGATGTCTAGTCACCCTACGGCCAACATGTAGATGGCAGAGGGCCGGGGGCAGCCAGGGCAAGGGGAGAGGCACTGGGAGGTGGGAGCCCCCGGCCAGCCCCTGTCCACGTGCACCCGCGTGAGAGACCCTGCCTGAGCCACTGGCCAAGGTCTGAGGACACAGACAGGTAGAACAGGCGCTGAGCTGTTTTATCGCTGCTGGGGGCGGCTTGGCACACAGCTAGCGTCCGCAGTGACTTACAGGCCACAGCTGACATGAGCCCCTGCCTTTCTGAGGGCCTCGGGGTTTTCCATCCGGAGAGTGAGAGTCGCAAGGCAGCCTCTGAGCCTTCTTCCTGGGAGAACCAGAACCCTGCCGCCTGCCCACGGCCCACGTCGCCTCCTCTTCGGTCTCTTATAAGGACACCTGCCATCTCAAGATCCCCGATTACACCTGCAAAGACCCTTATTCCAAGTAAGGTCCCGCTCACTGGTACCAGAGACAGGATGTGGACATGACTTTGGGCACATCGGCCCCCGTGGCACACTTCACCTCAGGGCAGCACAATGCAGGAAATAGGGAGATGCCGTCAGCCCCGGTGTGCATCTCGGCTCTGCTGTTTCTGGCGGGGTGGCCTGCACCTCTCTGAGCCTCTGGTTCTCCATCTGTTATCACCCACAGCGTTGCCATGAGGACTGCCTCGGATGGCACATAGGCCAGCCCTTGGCGCTGCCCTTGACCACACAGTGTGGCCTTGGTACTGGGCAGCCCAGCACAGTTCTGACCCAGCAGTTAGTGGTCAACCATACTCCACCCACCAGACAGCAACGTCCCGGTCTGGGCCTGTGAGAAGGGGCCGTGCTGGCCTTTCCTGCATGGGAGACGGGGCAGACCAGAGTGAGTCAAGGAGGGGCTCTAGACGGACAGGAGGCCCGCTCTCACCCTTCCCGGCCCCCAGCCGGCTGGGCAGGGCCTTTCCCTGGGCCCTCCCTGCCTTGCTCTGTGTCTGCCTGGATTAGAGCATCGGCCCCGGCCCTGGACCACGTTCTCAGGGAGTCAGCCAAGGGCGAGCCTCCCCCGCACTCCCGGAAGATGGGACTCTGGAAGGCGCTCACTGGCATCTTGCATACCCACGGCGGTCCACCAGTGCACAGATGCCCCCAGTGTCTGCCTCCTGACCAGCCCCCCTCCCCAGCCTCCCCGCCCTCCACCCACTCCCAGGGGCCAGCAGCAAATGAATGAACCGGGCGACCTCCGAGTGCCCCCGGCGGCGCCAGCACCAGCCCAGGGCTGGGGCCTTCAACAGGCTTGGATTAGAGGTTTGGGGTTTGGAACATCCACATTGGGATCAAATCAGAATTTTTTTTTTTTAAAGAAGACAATTTCAGAGACACAATCTGAAAAACAAAACAGCTTTTTAGCTCTTTCTCTGAAATGACATCAGCGGCCACCACAAAGCCCGAGTCGGCCCCGTTGCTCTCGGCCGTGGGGATGTATCATTTCCCCTCCAAAATACCATCGGCGTTGTCCGGATCCCAGCCGACTTGGAGCCGCTCCCTCGGTGGGAAGCGGCCTCGCTTTCCCACCCATGCTCCAGAAGGGCCTTATAATTGGAAAAGTGCAAGTTGCAGATGAACCGGGAGCCCGGGCCAGGAACCGGGTTTTCATGGCACTGTGTTTGTGCTTGTCTCACACCCACTCCAGTAGTGCTGGCCACGTGGGCAATTGCGCCCTGGGATTCCGAGAACAGCCTTGCCCGGGACAGCTGTGCCCTGTCCCTCCTGCCGCCTCTCTCCAGCCCCATTCAGACCCGCGCCCCTGGGGTTTTCAAATTGTATGAAAACTGGAGGATATTTTCAAGATGGACTTTTGTTTAATTGAAGCAGCAACCCAATTTCACTGAAATTTGTTTATCACCACGTAAAGATAGACATATAAAAAGAGACCAGAAAGAAATACAATGACATATTAACAGTCTGGTTATCTAGGGCTGATGGTTTTTTTTTTTTTTTTTTCTTTTCCTAATTCCTGCTACTTCTGTAAATTTTCTCAATTTTACTTTTGTAACACACACAAAAAAACATTATTTATTAAAAACCACCAACTGGATCTTGTCACAGGGCCAAAATGAGCTACTTAAGAGAGTGGAAAGTCAGGCTTTATGGAGAGCCAGCAGCCTCTGGGGACTTATTTCTTTGAAGAGACACTTTTTAAAAACTCAGAAATAATCTGCATAGTTGAAACTTCTGTTCCTCTGGGATTGTTATTCCTTCATTAGTTAAAGTGATTTACTGAGTCACAGGAAATTTTGCTGCTGGCCCAAAAAGTGATCCCATTTCCCAGGCATTCACTGAGCGTTTGCCCTGATAAAGCTGCTGCGTTCCTGCCCTGGGCGGGCGCACAGTCTAACGGAGACTGCTGGAGACCCATCTGGTTCCTTCAGTTGGCAAACACACTGCTATGTGCTGGGTGCTGTTTAGGGGGTGCTGAGACACAGCAGTCCCCAAACAAGATGAGACCCCCTGTTCTCATGGCATTTAAATTCATGGCAAATGTAGACAAAAGGGAATGTAAAACTTGCTCAGGAAGTTCAGAGGAAGGGGTCATCAGTGATGGTGGCGATGGGAGGGGGTGGTGTCGATGTGAGGGAGGGTGTTACGGGTTGAATTGTGTCTCCCCCAAATTTGTGTGGTGAAGTCCTAACCCCAAGGGCCTTGGAGGCTACGGTATTTGGAAATGGGCTTGTTGCAGACATGATCAATTGACACGGTCATTAGGGTGGGCTCTAATCCCGTGGGGCTGGTACCTTGTTAAATGGAGGGGTTTGGACACAGAGCTGTCCTGCTCTCTCCATGTCAAACACATTCTGATTCACGTGGACACGTGTGTGAG
Organism: Oreotragus oreotragus; assembly: GCA_006410675.1. Classification (NCBI taxonomy): domain Eukaryota; kingdom Metazoa; phylum Chordata; class Mammalia; order Artiodactyla; family Bovidae; genus Oreotragus; species Oreotragus oreotragus. Next base: position 150,312 of record SJYX01016767.1, on the reverse strand, counting down.
GCTGGAGGGGGAGACCTCGGGCACCTAGAGGCCCCTTCCCTTCCTGGAGCCCACCATTGGCCTTTGGAAGAGAGCTGAGGGAAGCAGGGCCCCGTGTTTGTTCACTCATCGAGTATCACTGAGCTGCTATGGGCCACACACTACCCTAGGACCAGACACAGATCCCTGTCCCTATGGACCAGAGATTTCCCTGAACACCTACTATGAGCAGAGATCGCACTCGGTGATTGAGCCCCAGAGTCAAATGAGACAAGGTTCCTGTCCCCTTCCATCCTTCTCTTGGTCTATCCATCCATTCATCCATTCCCTGTTTCTGCTCATCTGCTGAACAGTGTGGGAAACTAAAAAGGAAGAGTTACCGTAACAGTCTGATCAGGAAAACAGGTGTGTTTAAAAAAAGAAAACTCTAAACAATACAATAAGTTCTCCAATAAAAGGAAGCGCTGAGTGCGTTAGGGAGAGACAAACAGCCTAGGATGGAAGATTTAGAGGAACGTCTGCGAAGGAGATGGGTTTTGAAGGAAGAACAGGAGCTTAGCAGGGAGAGATAAGGCTCACCTGTGCAAAAGCACAGAGGCATGTGTGAGAGCTGTGTTTCTGGCAGTCAGCGTGAGGAGGAGGCTAGGTCATGAGGCTCCAGACGAAGCTGCGGAGCTGCAGGAACCACGGCTTTAAAGACCCCGATATTCACCCCTTTATTCCACAGCTTTTTGTTGAGCCCCTGCTGTGTGCAGGCGCTGTAGACATGACAGGGAACAAGACAGTGGAAACCTCTGCCTTGAGGGAGCTTATTTCCTGCAGAGGAGACAAGAAACATCCATGCAAGAGGGAGAAAGGTGATGGAGGTAGGGCAGGAGAGGGGAGAGGGTGGTCAGGGAGGGTCTCGCCAAGAAGACCCAAAGAAGGGGGCCATTGGGGTAGGTGGCCCCCTGGGGAAGACACTGCACCTCGGGGTGGTGCCCAGCACCTTGGACCTGGGACAGCAGACAGAGCCAGGGGGAGGGTAGTGTGCTGGGGGTGGGGGGCTCCTGAGCGCCACGGCCGAGGAAGCATGAGGACACGGGCTTACGGCGTTAGGCGGGGGGTTGGCCCGAGCTGGATTTGAGGGATAACTCTGGCTCCAGGTTAGGTGGGGAGGGAGCAAGGGCGGGGACGCCTGAGCTGCCAGCCCCAGCAGAGTCTCAGCAGGTTCTGGTGGCTCAGGACTGATTGGATGGATGGATGGACGGACGGTGCAGCCTCTGGGCGCTGGAGGCCCACATGGAACCTGAGACACCGCCCAGGGAGAAGGCTCATCACCCCCAATAGTAATGTCATGGCAGCGTCCGGCACTGTGTCCACTTCTGAGGCTGCTGCTTCAAATGACCACAAACTCGGCGGCTTCAAACAGCACACGTGGTTCTCTCAGAGTCTGGAGGCCAGCAGCCTGACGTGGGTCTCACGGGGTCAAGTCCGGGTGTCTCAGGGCCGCTGGGTCCCTCTGGAGGCCCCAGGGGAGAGTCCTTCCTTCACTGTTTCCAGCTCCTAGAAGCGCCTGCGTCCCGTGGCTCGGAGCCACGCACCCCTCCCATCTCCCTTTCCATCATCGCATCTCCCCCTCTGACTTGGACTCCTGCCTCCCTCTTCTAAGGCCCTTCGGGTTGCTACCTGGGACCTAGCTGGATAACCCAGTATCCTCTCCCATCTTAAGGTGGGGCAGTTTTCCAGCCCACCTAGGAGCGTCTGCCAGGCTGTGCAAGCCCCTTACCATCCTTGATCTCCAGGCCCTCACAGTCACCCAGGGAGGAGCTGCTTCCAGTGATGAAACTGGGGCTCAGAGAGGGTGACTTTCCCAGGTCACACCCCTGGGTCCTAGATGTACTCCTGGTGCCGGTCACCCCCATCCACCTGCCCTGTTGCTGATGGCGCCCCCTTCACCATGTGGAATCCCCAGGGCCGTCACCTTCATAGCAAAAAGGGCCTCCCAGGAGAGACGCAGACAAGCTCCTTGAAGAAACCCTGGACGTTCACAGAGGTCACCTTGGAAACCCACCTCACCTCTGAGAAAGATACACCCCAACCTCAACGTGTTGCCCTGCAAGAAAGCCAGTCACCCAGTCTTGAGAACCAAGTGCCTTTCAAGCTCCCGGGGTTCCTCTGAGGAGTCCCTGGGGAGGACGGTCTCTCTGTGACAAGCCGGCTGGCAGGGGGCTCGGCCAAGCAGTGGGGCGAGCCCGTAGCCAGAGCCCCTCCTGACACTGGGCGCGGGGGGAGCGGGCGCTCACGCCAGAAGAGGCGTGCAGCCTTGTTTATTTTCACTTCTGCGATTGAAAATGCTCACTTCCTAGGCCCCTCAGCTCGGTATGGCTGTTCCTTTAAAGAGAAAAAGGAAGTGTGGTCCTGGCAGAGTGAACCGAAGCAATAAAAAATAAATCTTGGTAATTGTTGTGGAGACAGAAAGCAAAACAAACCGGACTTAAGTACATTGTAAGAAAATGTCAGCGTCGGAGGCCGGGCCATTAGCGTGCGAAATCACTCCTTTCCCCGGAGGAGCCGCTGGATGGGGACCAGCCTGTTTGATTTTCTGCATTCCTCATTCTGGGGTTTCTTGGAACGTCAGACTACTGCGTTTTTTTCTTTTTCCTGAAAAGGACGGGTGGCTTCAGAGATGTCAATTGGAGAAACGTCAGGAAGGAGCCTGAAGGGAGACAGCCGTCTGCGAGCCGTCCCGTTCAGCAGCGGTTCCTGGGGCCCGGGGCCCGCAGGTGAGAGTGGTGGGCAGAGCCGGGGGCGGGGGTATCCTGGAAACACTCCCCTACTGATGCCTCTGACAGCAGCATCTCCCCTTCAGCATCACCAAAGGCGCACCCAGCATCACATCTGCAACGCGGATATAAAGTGGGATGTTTCTCTACCCCAGGGTGATTCACCTGTGTTTTCAGAAATGATAGCAAACTCCCCCCGACACACCTTTCTGCGCCATTTGTCACAGGAACAAACTTCAGAGTTGTGAGTGGGTGTCCGATAGGACCAGGACTTGGGGGTGGGAGTGCAGAACCCAGGGTGACATTCCTGGAGTGCATCCCAGGAGCCGATTCCCAAACAGCCCTAGTTTGCTGGGAGAGGGTCCTCACTCATGTCCGATGCCTCTGATGGAACCCCTCACCATCGGCAGATTCTGGTTCAGATGACTGAGTGACGTTGGGGGTCTGAGATCACTTGCCTCCCAGATGGGGAAACTGAGGCTCAGAGCGTGACAGAGGTGGATCAAGTCCTGATATGGGCCCAGCTGGGATTCCAGCCCAGTAGCTCTTCATCCCAGCACCCCCTTACATGGAAGGCAGTTCAGATCCTGTGTGGGCGCCAGCAGAGCACAGACAAGGCCACTCAGCTCGCGTTCCCAGCGTCCACTGTGGTCACCATAAACCAGACTTTCTTTGGGAAGGACCTCATTTCTATCATGAACTTTCTGCAGAGTTGAAGACTCAAAGATAAGCCACTGGTTTAACTTGAAGAGGCCCAAATTGTCTTCCTATCAGCAATTTCTGATAGGAAAGATCCGCCTAGTCAAAGCTATGGTTTTTCCAGTAGTCATGTATGGATGTGAGAGTTGGACCATAAAAAAGGCTGAATGCTGAGTAATTGATGCTTTCAAAGTGTGGAGCTAGAGAAGATTCTTCAGGGTCCCTTGGACTGAAAGGAGATCAAACCAGTCAATCCTAAAGGGAATGAACCCTGAATAGTCGTTGGAAGGACTGATGCTGAAGCTGAAGCTCTAATACTTTGGTCACCTGATGCAAAGAGCCCACTCATTGGAAAAGACCCTGATGCTGGGAAAGATTGAGGGCAGGAGGAGAAAGGGACAACAGAGGATGANAGTCAATCCTAAAGGGAATGAACCCTGAATAGTCGTTGGAAGGACTGATGCTGAAGCTGAAGCTCTAATACTTTGGTCACCTGATGCAAAGAGCCCACTCATTGGAAAAGACCCTGATGCTGGGAAAGATTGAGGGCAGGAGGAGAAAGGGACAACAGAGGATGAGATGGTTGGATGGCGTCACTGACTCAATGGACATGAATTTGAGCAAACTCTGGGAGATGATGAAGGACAGGGAGGCCTGGCATGCTGCAGTCCATGGGGTCGCAAAGAGTTGAACATGACTTAACAACTAAACAGCAACCTTCTGGCCAGCTGGAGTGCCTGTCCCGGGCTGCATCTTGTCTTTGGGATTCCAGGGTTACCTGATGATGGTGGGCACTGCCCCGGGAGCTAGTGGGAGAGCAGAGACAAATCCTCTCTGAGATCTTCCCCAGACAAGCTAGAGAGATTTCCTCTCCTCCCATCTGAAATCGTGTTCTCAGGCCCGCTGCCTCGGGGGCCTTCTGCGTTGGCTCTGGCCAGGGAGACCCTGAGAGGGCTGTGCTGGGCTTCTCCCACTAAATCAGAAGTCTAGACACTAAGTGTGCAGAGGGGGGAGCCCGGCCTCTCTGCTGTGAGCTGAAGCAAGGCCCATTAACTGGCTGGGAATGACACATGGCCAGGGATTAGCGGGTTTACAGACTCTAAACAGCTGTAAGAGCCAGGGGAAGTGCCGCAGCTGCCCAGGGGTAAGGAGACTGGCCTTGGGGCGGAGGGGGGAGGCACCTGGCCCATGCGCAAACCGGCTGTGCAACACACGTAGCAGGCTTGCCTCCCTAAATCCTCTCGTCCGTTGTGCACACCGACATGCCTGCCTTCCCTGCAGGGGCCTCTCCCTGACCCCAGACAGCAGGAGTGCATCTGACCCTCTTCCTGCCGGATGGCACAGAGGCTTCCCGCATTTGGGGAGGCACCTGGGTATTTTCCAGATTGCAGAGCAGGCCTCAGTTTCCATGCAAGGCAGGTCGTCCTACAGCACGCCTCCACTAATGGGCAACAGCGATGCTCACGCGTCAGCCGCCATCAACTTGCCGTGCCTGCCTGGGGTTTCTGAGGCTCCATCCAGGCCATGAAGAAGGCTGAGGCCATCAATGGGTGATTCTGCTGTGGACGTGGTGGAGTGTGTGCCTAGATACACCGTGCCCAACCTAGAGCTTGGGCTGAAGGAGGGAAGAACTCAACACATGTGTGTGTATGTTTGGAGGCACCTTGGCCACAATAGCCAGCGTTCCAAGACTTCAGCACATTTGGCCTTTTATCAGCCTGCCGTGAAATACGGCCCATGTTTTATGGAAAGGACTGAGGGAGGAGAGACTGAGTCCTGTGCTCAGTAAAAGGCAAAATAAGGTGGATCCTGTACCTTTAGCCACTTACCTCCTGGACTTCCTCCTGGGAGGGGAGGAAAGGCTGATGGCTCTGAATGGACAAGACTGGGTTCAGTTCTCAGAGCTGCTGTTTATCAGAGGGGTAAGTAGGCTCTCAGAAGACAGCCTGGTCTAGCCTTGGATGCAGGCGGATAGCAGTATTTCCGTTGTATCATCTGGGGTTCAGAGAAGGAAAGGGACCCCTCCAAGCTCACACAGCTTGGAAGAGAGAAACCTGGACACGTATACAAGGCTGCTCTCCTCTGACCGATGCTCTTTCCTCTACGTCAGACGAGAAGGTAGCTCTTATCCCCTGTGACCAGGGACATGAAGTCAGAGCGGGTCTCGAGAATGAGCCAGAACACCCAGCAACACACCCCTTCTAATTTCACACAGCCGCAGGTCCCTGACATGTCCCCCCGGGTCCTTGGACTCACACGCTCTCCAGAGGCCATCAGGACGGACGCAGACACCTTGGGCCACACCAGTGCAGCTGTCTCATGGCATTCCCAGCCCAGCTGGGAAAAGGAATTAGCACAAACCTCAAGAGAGTGCCGTTCTCAGGGAATCCACAGTCTGGTCAGGCTGCTCAGAGTGGGAAGGGAGGCTCACGTTCTCTTATCCCCTGACTCGCTCAGCCCCGTCTCCAGAGAGCCTTCAGCCCCATAAGAGAGGATCTGGCGGGGAAAGGGAAACTGCAAACCCAGGAGTGAACAAAACCTGAGCTCCAGGGTCTTTACAGGAAGCCCATCACCATGGCTTCCTGACTCGTCTTCTGGGGGCCATGACCAGACTCTGCTGAGGAACACAGCTGCCGGGAGGCCCCGAGGAGCCGTCTCCTGCAGCCCGGGGAGAGCGTCTGGTGAAGCTGCCAGGCCCCGGATGGTTTCCCGTTGTTCCCAAGCGCCCTCACATTTGAGTGCTGGGACTCTTTCGGGGCACGTGGCCACCCCAGGAGCACACTGCCGGCCTCTGCTGCAGCAACCCACACCCTTGGCAGACAGAGGCCGGGGCTTCCCTCAAGGCGATGCCAGCCACACGTGTGCATGAGATGTGATGATCCCTCACGCAATGTGGGAGCCCTGGGTTCGATCCCTGGCTTGGGAAGACCCCCTGGAGAAGGGAAAGGCTACCCACTTCAGTATTCTGGCCTGGAAAATTCCTTGGGTCCACGGGGGTCTCAAAGAGTCGGACATGACTGAGCGACTTTCACTTTCTTGTGCCAAAGCGGCCACTGCCGTGGGGCCCACATGAGCAACTGTGCACACTGCCTTCCAGTCATCTGCCCCATCCTCATGGATTTAACTTTTTAAATAGGGAAAATGTTAGCATTAACTTATATGCAGAGTACATCATGAGAAATGCTGGGCTGGATGAAGCACAAGCTGGAATCAAGACTGCCTAGAGAAATATCAATAACCTCAGATATGCAGATGACACCACCCTTATGGCAGAAAGTGAAGAGGAACTAAAAAGCCTCTTGATGAAAGTGAAAGAAGAGAGTGAAAAAGTTGGCTTAAAGCTCAACATTATGAAAACGAAGATCATGGCATCTGGCCCCATCACTTCAGGGGAAATAGATGGGGAAACAGTGGAAACAGTGTCAGACTTTATTTTGGGGGGCTCTAAAATCACTGCAGATGGTGACTGCAGCCATGAAATTAAGACACTTACTCCTTGGAAGGAAAGTTATGACCAACCTAGACAGCACATTCAAAAGCAGAGACATTACTTTGCCCACAAAGGTCCGTCTAGTCAAGACTATGGTTTTTCCAGTAGTCATGTATGGATGTGAGAGTTGGACTATAAAGAAAACTGAGCACCGAAGAACTGATGCTTTTGAACTGTGGTGTTGGAGAAGACTCTTCAAAGTCCCTTGGACTGCAAGGAGATCCAATCAGTCCATTCTGAAGGAGATCAGCCCGGGGATTTCTCTGGAAGGAATGATGCTAAAGCTGAAACTCCAGTACTTTGGTCACCTCATGCAAAGAGTTGACTCATTGGAAAAGACTCTGATGCTGGGAGGGATTGGGGGCAGGAGGAGAAGGGGACGACAGAGGATGGGATGGCTGGATGGCATCACCAACTCAATGGACGTGAGTCTGAGTGAACTCCGGGAGATGGTGATGGACAGGGAGGCCTGGCGTGCTGCGATTCATGGGGTCGCAAAGAGTGGGACACGACTGAGAGACTGAACTAAATTGAACTGAACTGAACTGAAAAATCAAAGCTCTTCAAACGTGGAAGTCCCGCTCTCTCCCCTGATCCTTCACCTTTGTTCACTCTCTATAATCAGTTTCCATGATAATTGCTGACCTGTCCATCCTGCGTGTCTTTGAGAGGGAAAATGTTTAACATACACACCTGATGTATATGAGAGACACATAGGAAACAAATATGCATTATATGCAAAATAAGGCACGTCACTCCCGACCAGACCTTCCCCCTTCTTTTTACCACTGTGTCGGCCTCCACTGTGTGAATGGGCCGATTTATTCAACCGGATCTCCTAGGTGTGGGCATTTTGGTATTTCCAATATTTTGCATGTTGCGGTTCCAAATCATGTTGCGGTGACCTCCACAAGTATGCCTTCTCATCATCAAGGGAAGTAGTTTCCATGCCGCGCAAGCCTGTGTGTTTTTGCTTAGTTGAACCTTGCCTGTGGTGGAGCATGGACTCGGAGGCTTCCCTGCTTCGGCTGTGGCTCCTCTCTCATGAGCAGGCTGACTTGTTCTTAACAGACCACCTGCTGCCTCCTCTTTCATAAACAGGGATGATATTACACACACTATTCTCTCCATGGGCTTCTCTCGAGGACTGCCTGAGCTGGTGTGCACAGAGATGCTTAGAATTGCACCTGCCACATAGGAGACGCTCAGACCTGTCCACGGGGTGTGTCTGTACAAGACACTGTCAGAGGCCCCTCAGGACTGGTAAGTGGTTACGGAAGGACGTCCTGGGCCATAGCATCTGCCAATCCCAGCCGTATACATACTCCCACGTGGCTGTCACTCGGCCTGGCGTGGGGAAGCACGCAGCTGGTTCTTCTGATGCAGTGCCAGCTGTCCCAGCACCCCCCCGCCACGTGCCCTCTGACCTCCTGGCCGCCTGCGGGCAGCACCGCCTGCCCAGCAGCTGACCCTGGTGGGTGAGGCCTTGCCCGAAGCTCACCCCGGCCGGGCTTCCTTCCTTTCCCACTCCCACTTCCTCCCTCCTCCCCTACCTGTCTTTCCTGAGAACTTCCCTCATCAGCTCCTTTCACACACACTCTTGCCCCAGGGCCTGCTTCTCAGGAACCCGCCCCAGACCACGTCTCACGATATCTTTTCCCCAGAAGTCACTGAGCTTTGGGACTCAAAAATACTCTACAAACTCACAAGCCCTCTTTTCCACGAAGCCCGCTGCAGCCTTCTCCGGGGCTGCCTCCGCGTCTGTGCCCCAAGGTGTGTCTGTCTCGGTCCTGACTCACGGGGCAAGGCCCTCTCCTCTGACTCAGCAGTGCCATTTCCTGCCCACAACCTCTGGAGCTCTTGCACTTTTGACACAATGGAGACCAGCCCACCCTGATTCACCAGCTCAGTTTTCTGTCACATCCTGTACTTTCCCTGAGGATTTTTCTGTTCTCTTCCTCACCAGGGCCAACGCCAGCCAGCCCACAAGCAGCAGAGAACAGAACTCCGCCAGGCAGACTCCAAGACGGTTCAGAAAAATAAAGAGGCAAACATGGCAGGTCAGGAGGTCCTTGGCTCTTCTCTTGTTGGACTCGAATTCACTGTGTTGAAACATACATAGTCTCTGAGTTTCCTTCCTCACTTCCCCAAGAAGGCCTTGGCGGGGGGAGAAGCATGGCGCTCCACGTGGCAGAAAGGCAAGAGAGCCGCTTGCCAGCAAGTGTAATCCGTCTGGAAAGCATTCAGAATACTCGTGCGTTCTGTACTTTTCCCCCCAAGTAAATAAGGTGGAAAAGCATCAGAAAAGTCAAAGTTTTCCTCAGGAATCCAGACCACAGGGAGATAAATGAGCCACGAGCCTCTCCATGAACCTAGCGTAGCACCAGTGCCTCCAGAGGAAGGGACAACTTCGTATCTGAGCTTGGCATCCACACTGAGTGGAGCCAGAGGAGCTGCCAAAAAAATGGCCACTTTGAAATCTAGTGAAAGCAGCTAAGTCAACACAGGAACAACAGGATCCCAGGTTGCAAGGCAAGTTGGAAAAACTTTTCCAAGCGCTGTCTTGGTGACTGCGTGACACAGATCCTTTGCTTTGCCTCCAGAAGCATTTAGCCCCGGGTTGTTTCTCGAATGAACCTACAGGCAGAGGAACGTGCTCTTAGGGTGAGACTCCATTGTTGATGTCGCTTTCCACAGAGCTCACCATAAGATATTTTAAATGTCCAGCACTAAAGAACATTTTCACATCAGTCAGGAAACCATTCCAGACCTCCGTCCAACGACAGACGAGAACCATTGTGCAGATAAAACCTTTGGGGTTTTCCTTCCTTCGGAACTCCATTAGCAACCCAGAACTAGATTCACCAGGATATTTTGAGCCATAATTCTAAATTTAAATTGATTGTCTCCTATTAGGATAATTTATAAGTGAAATGAAACAAACAGAAACAACAAGAAATGTCCAATACCTTGCCTGTCTACGAAAGACGGAATGGAGGACCCGAGATTTGGCAGCAACTATGAGCGTGGCCCACGTGTAATCTGGAACACATGGGTCCAAAACTAGCCTTTTACATTCAAATTGGTAAATAGGAGATGCATTCTCAGTTTCATTTTCTTCCAAAGAGCCTACCAGATTTATGAATAAAGGGCAGTGATGAAGAACATATACTTTGGACCCAAAAACCTTGAGTTTCTTCTGTCTTCGGCTGGCTACTTATAGATGCATTGTGTATGAAATGCAAATCCCTTCCCCTCACTCAGCCGGGACTGTAGCATCTCTCAGGGTTGCTGGGGAGGTGATAAGACATGAGGCATAGGGAAGTGGTCACCAAGTTAACATCTCTTCTTACAGCACAAGCTCAATTCTGCAACTACTCTTGTCTTCTTCATTTATCCCGTATTGAAAGAGATTAGCTATTTAAAACATAGTCTCTGTCTCCATAGCTTTATAATAATGCAAATAATTCTACTTGATGCACACAAGGGCATGCGCAACACAGATGCACGCGCGTGCCTCTAGGAAGGCAATTTTCTCCAAACCACATGTTAAGGGCCTGTGTGATTCAGGCAAGGGTGCTAGCTGTTGCTTTCCTAGCAAATAATGTTTGTCCAAATCTGTTTACTCTCAAATTTATATGACAAGCTTCATTAGCAACAACTGTGGGCTAAATGGTGGCCACATGGCACACAGAACCCGTCTCGGATGGTGGTTTACCCAGTTTTGCAGAGTGATTTGTTTTTAATGAATTATGCACACTGATCATAGGCTCTACTCAAAGCCTCATTTACTCTGGAAATTCCTGGACTTGCTCTTCATTTTTCCATGTTCGTTCTTTTTTACTTTTCCCTTGAAAGTTCACAAACACTTTCTGAGAAAGAAAAGAATTAACACGCATCTTTTTGTGGATTAGGAAACACAGATGATCTGATAGAAAGCAGGCTCAGGTGAAATATTCATGGTAATGAATGAGCTCTCTGGCTTTCTTTAAAAAAAAAAAAAAAACTATGGAAACCCTGACAGCAAAGAAACTCGATTAAGTAAATTCAGAGTACTATTCAAGGACTGGGGTCTTAAACTTCTCTAGAATAAGTCAGGGTGCTAAGAACATGGTAGAGACCCCGTGAATACGTGCAAGCAAATTAATAAAATCACACTTTCAAACATGTTCTTCAAGAAGCCGAGCAAGAAACTGTCCCTTTTCTCAGGCATCCTGTCCGTGGAGCTGCCCATCTAATGGCTCAGATCCACTCTGCACCCAAGTGCGCTAGGAGCTCGGCTTCCCTTCCCAGTGGACCGGACGATAGCAGGGTGTCTGGGCCCTGTACTCTGCACAGTTGCAGCTGGGAGATATCGCATTAAGTGTGTACACGGGGCAGGTTCAGTGTTAAGTAGCATTCACAGAGGGAATAGAAAAACAATCCCATACCGAGGGATTTTAATGCGCCAGAGAATTAAAAGTCCATTCACAGGATTTCAAATTCAACACTGCAACTAGCCTTTACGAAACTGCCAGTTGTCGAATTTTGGTGTAGTATCAAGGAAGAACGGAGAAGGCAGTGGCACCCTACTGCAATACTCTTGCCTGGAAAATCTCATGGCTGGAGGAGCCTGGAGGGCTACAGTCCATTGGGGTCGCTAAGAGTCAGACACGACTGAGCGACTTCACTTTCACTTTTCACTTTCATGCATTGGAGAAGGAAATGGCAACCCACTCCAGTGTTCTTGCCTGGAGAATCCCAGGGACGGGGGAGCCTGGTGCCGTCTATGGGGTCGCACAGAGTTGGACACAACTGAAGCGACTTAGCAGCAGCAGCAGCATCAAGGAAGAAGAGCAGGCAGTGATGCGAAAAAGCTTATCAAAATGCTCCTACCATCTCCAACTGTCTGCACGAGGTGAATTTTCTTCTTATACTTCAGTCAAAACATATTACAACAGACAAGTCAGAAGCAGACTAAAAATTGACTTGGATTGCAAAAATGCTAAAACAGTACTGCTCTTCTGATTTTTTTTTTTTTTTTGGTTTGGGAACATATTGTTATTTTTCATTAAAAGTAAACTATTTAGGTTATGGTTTTATTTTTGCTATTTTAAAATATATTAAATGTTCTAAATATTTCTTCTAATACAGTGAATAATAATACATATAACCCACAGACACCAAACTCTTTGAGACTCTCGGTATTTTTTAAGATTATAGAAGGATTCTGAGACCAAAAAGTTGAGAACCACTGTTCAAACTAAGTACTTCCTGAAAGTGTCCCCTGACCCCCGCCCTGAATTGAACTCCATGCAGGACTGGCTCCCACGATGCTAGAGAAGTTTAGAGGCATGATCCACTCGAGTTTCTAGGGAAAAGGCGACTACAGGTCCCTTCTCATGCTATAAGGATCTCAATTTCCTGTGTATTTCACAGTCATATTGAAATCATTTGCAGAGATTTTTAGTTATATGAAGTGGCAAGATATAATAGGCCCATTATTCAGATGGGAAAAATAAAGGTAAAAAGTTGAGATGACGCTGAAGAGCAGATCCTGGGTGGATGCACCCAGTTATAGGGGAGGAAGACTCCAGTTCTCCAGCTCCCCAGGAGCCCCCACAGCTCAGGAAACCGCACAGGGCCTGGCTTTCTCATGACACACCCCTGGTTTGGCCTGTGGTCTCAGCTGCAGTCATCATGGGAATAGGCTGTAGTATCCTGGCCCCTGTTCACTTCCGTCACCACTGAAAACAGGAATTATCCAAGTGGGTGGAAAAAGAAAATGTGAACACTCTAAGTAGCACGACGACAAACCAGAGCCGGGCCGCCCTCCTGATCGCCTCTCCCCAAATCTGTTTCCAGCGTAGTGCTGCTCATCCGAGGAGTGATTGCTACCCAGGCCCCCAAACCCGGGCTGATTTAAAGTGACAGTCGGGGCCCGTTTCACTGCAGTCTGCAGTCTCCAGCCTCCCTGAACCGACCAGGTTACAGCCTCGGCTCAATTTCCCACACACGGCCCTGAAAAATGATTCCGAACACCAGACCGCAAGGGGCTTTTTATCTTAGCTGTCAGCCTGAAATACATTCAGAACTCAAAGCAATTATGGAAACATTTGGGTCTCCTGAACTTTTCGCTGCTGGGTTTCTCTACCAAATAAAATGAAATGAAGCTTAGTTCTTTGGGGATTAATATAAACAAAGATCATAAAGACATCCAGTGAACGGGACTGGTGGGGGGGTATAGATCACAGGCTGTGAATGACCAGCTTCACTTGCATTCAATGCAGGAGCATCTTGCTTCGTGGGGAAGTAGGGGCCCTAGGAGAGGACCTGGCCACGAATACAGTGGATTCTTCTAATTAGAACCCGGGGAAAAATGTTGTTTCAGTTCCACCACCACCCCCCTACTCTGCCAATCTGCATCTCCAAGGTCCTGAATAGTACCAAATGCAAATATGCCTCTTTTTTTTTTTAAGGAAAAAAAAAAAAAAGAGGTGGTCAGAGGGTCTAGAGGGAAGAAGGGATTTTTGAAGTATGCAGTAAGTCAACAGACCCGTGAGCAGTGGGACAGTAAAATTTCACAGCCAGGCTTTGATCTGGATTTCAGAAAAATGAAGCCATAAATGCAGAATGTTTTATGAACCCCAAAATAAGAAACTCTTTGTCTTTTATCTAAAATGTCTACTGAGAAAAATCAGAGGATAATCTAAACGTCGAGCTCATTATATTTTATATGTGGCAGGGTAAGGAGAGATCACAAAAATATTTACCAAGGTTTATTTTAACTCAAAATAAACTAAATGTCGTTTAAAATATATATATATATATATGTATATATATATATATTTTTTCGCACGGATTTCAGTGGACAAATCCATCAACCCAAATAGGCAGAAATGAATGCCTTTTCTTGCTGAGTTGGAAATTTCCCCTCTGAGGCTGCCCTGACCTCCATGGAAGTCTCATTCTCTTGTCAGCTCTACAGGGGAAAATCCTCTGGCCACCCTCTGCCTCCCGCCAGCTACGCTTCTTGGCCTTGTTGGCCAGCGTTTCTGGAATCCTGTTGGCTTCTTCCGCGTTCGGCAGGCTGAGCAAATGGACTCGCACCCCCCTCCGCCTGCAGGCTCTGTGCTGCCAGACTCCTTTTAGAGGGTGGGTAGGGGAGAGAGACACGTCTAAACCAAGTGCCTAGGAGAGCCCTCTTTCCTTTGAAAAGAAAGTAGCCCTCCCTCCTACCCCACCACGGAGACGGGGAGGGGCTGCTACCTGCCTTCTTAGCCCTGTCTCATCTCACCTAACTCACTCCAGTATTCCTGGGCTTCCCTTGTGCGGCTGGTAAAGAATCCGCCTGCAATGCAGAAGACCTGGGTTTGATCCCTGGCTTGGGAAGATCCCCTGGAGAAGGGAAAGGCTACCCACTCCAGTATTCTGGCCTGGAGAATTCCATGGACTGTATAGTCCATGGGATCACAGAGTCAGACACGACTTTCACTTCACCTGAGCTGTGAGGGGCATCCCCAGGGTGCCCACAGCGGGGTTCAGGGTTGGAGAGGCCACTTTCTCTCCCCAGGCCTCTGCCTCCTCCCCCGAGGACCAAACCCCACGGGCGCGCCTCAAGGTGTTCCTGTGGCCACAGGTGAGACGGCAGAGGTGGCAGCACCTGGAGCCCAGGGGTGCTCACAGCGAGGGGGCCAGAGCCCCTGCTGAGCCCCCCGCCCATGGCCAGGTGCCCTCAGTCCCTTGTGAGGGGCTGTCTCGGCTTCCTTAGCCCAGTCAGGGAAATGTGCCTGTTAAACTGAGCCTGCTCTGCTCAGAAAGCAAATCCGCTGTAGGTGAGCTTGCTCAGAGAACCGGGGACCTCTCCCCATCCTGAAAACCCTGTAGATGGCCCCAGCTCCCACCCAACCTGCTTTCCCACCACCCAGAGCTGCATTCCTGGAGGATGACTCCGTGCCAAGATGTTATTTAACAGAAGTGACCCAGAAGTCATCCACAGCCACCCTGCGATAGAGACAGGCCACCAGGAGCAGCTTGTGTGTAAGCCTGTCCGGCTCTCACCCAGCCATGTCTCGAGTGCACGTCCCAGAGTCTCAGCACCCATTTCAAAGCCCTCGCTGTGTGTCCTCATGTCCTTGTTGTATATCTTAACCTAATATTCTTTTGACATCATGTGATAGTATCAGAAATTGGGAGCAATCACTGTGATTTTTTTCAAGTTAAATGTTCGTAATAAAAAGGAACCACCAATGAGAATCCTTTGCAAGATAGTAACTACTTTCACTGCAAAAAATGCTTATATTTCCACCCCTTGTGTCAAGTAGGACAATGTCCAATATTCTATCATTTACTCTCCAGGTCTTCAAGGAGCCTGTGACCCCATGATGATGATAAAAGCCACACTGTGACTGGTAACATCACAATCCCAAAACCAGCCAGGCCCGTCATGAGCGCCCTACAGATGGCACCACTTTCAGGCTCTCTGGCCCTGAGGCTGACTTAATACCTGCTGCATAGTAGAGCCACCTAACTCTCTTTGCTGCTCTCTCTGGACAAGTGGCGACACTCCCACTTTACAGGTAAGCAGACTGAGGATGAGAGAGCCCCCTAACCTCCTCAGGGCCGTGCAGCCAGTATTTAAATCCAAAGGACTCTTTCCTTTGATGCCACTGTTGCCTGTAAAGTTAACCAAGAGCAAAGGAAAGGTGGGAGCAGACTCAAAGAAGATGAAAATTCCCCCAGAAAATGGAACACAGAGAACCCAAAGGGGGAGGGCCTCGTTATTGCCCACACACGTGAGCTTGAGCCTACAGAGGTGCCAGCATGGCTGGAGAGTGGACAGGTGCACACCCGGACGCCCGGATGCTTTGACGCTACTGGATGCAAAGTTCATGCCTGTCCTGTTGTGAACTCACCTCTGCAGACCCCTGTGGACCAGCGTCCACTGACTCCAGCCACCAGCCCACAGCGTCCCTGGCCTCCTAGCTCTTTGCATTAGTGCATATCTGTCCCAACTGCCAAGGAGGGTGCTTCCTGTCACCTTTTCTAGCAAAGCATCTTGCTCAAGGGCCCTTGGGCAAAGGTCTTGCAGGTGCCCTAGTCTTGCCGGGTGTAACCTATTAGTGGGTCACAAGCTCAGAGGGAAGAGTAATATCCATTTTTTCCCAAATTTAAACTTTTTATTTTGTATTTGGGGTATAGCCAGTTAACAGTGTTGTGATCACTTCAGATGAAAAGCAAAGGGACTCAGTCATACATACACATGTGTCCATTCTCCCCCAAACCTCCCTCCCATCCAGGCTGCTGCATAATATTGAGCAGAGTTCCATGTCCTGTACAATAGGTCCTTGCTGGGTATCCATTTTAAATATAGCAGCGTGTACACGACCTCCCCCAAATCCCTAACTACAAAGTAGAACAAAGAAGAACAGAGCAGAAAAGCCCAGGGCTCGTGTGGTAAAGAGAGACATTGTTTCTGCAGCATTTGTGTTGCTGTGCGTGTGTGTGTGTGTGCGAGTGCACCCGTGTGTGAGTGCGTCGTCAGGGCTACACTGTGCTGCTGTAATAAGGGGGCACACGATGCCCTGCCTCCACAAGGTAGAAATCTGCTTCCCTGTCCTACCCAGTCAGAGGTGGGCAGGGGCCAGGTCAGCAGTGGGCGCCGCTCTGTGGGAGGATCTGAGCCTGGACCCTCCCCGGGTGCCCACCTCCCCGGGTGTGACCCTCAGTAGCCTGGCCTGGGCTGGCTCCTGCCCTCAGTGCGCCACACCGCCCACCAGAGAGGGGGAGAGGCGGCAGAAGGCAGGTGCTCTCCTCTTCTAAGGACCTGACCTGAGCAGGACACACACTTCCTCCCACACCCTGCTGGCCAGAACTTAGACTTGGGCCACACCCACTGCTGGGAGAGGCTGACGGGAAGTGCAGCCTTCCAGCCAAGCCACTGGAGCCCACCCAGACTTGGGGCTTCTAGAACTAAACACAGGAAAGGGAGACCGGGGGCCAGGGAGCATCCCCCACTGCCCTAGAGATCCAGGGAGAATGGCTGGTTACGAGGGAAGTGCTGAAAGATGTTTGAAAGCCACTGCCTCATGGGCACTCCTGGTCCCTTATGAAAATCCCCAGGACCCCCTGATCGAATGAAAAGGGCAAGACCTGAGCTTCAGGAGAGCTGGACGCAGTCGAGGTGAGCGCTCACTGCTTGCCTGCACTTACACAAGACCCTCAGCCTCTTTGCTCCTCAGGAGTTTGCCAGTGAGACGGTGGCGTGGGACCCTGCCCCCTGATTCATGGGCTCCCGGGAGCGTGACGTGAGATTAGGAATGTGAAGCATCTCAGCACAGTGAAGGAAGCACTAACAGACAGACGCGATGGTCCTCTTAGATTCCCAGTCCGCTTGCTCATCAACCGCTTATACTTGAGTGACTTTTCTCCCCTCTGGGTCTCAGCTTTCACTTTTGTTTTGTTTTCTTGTTTTTGAACCTGATTTTTTTTTTCCAGCTTTCACTTTTAACGCAAGAGAGAATCAGATTTGGTGGTCTTTGCCATCTGATATGGCAAGCAAAATGGCTGTCTGGGGAGGCCTTACAAATAGCTGTGGAAAGAGAAGTGAAAAGCAAAGGAGAAAAGGAAAGATATAAGCATCAGAATGCAGAGTTCCAAAGAATAGCAAGGAGAGATAAAGCATTCTTCAGCGATCAATGCAAAGAAATAGAAGAAAACAATAGAATTGGAAAAACTAGATATCCCTTCAAGAGAATTGGAGATACCAAGGGAACATTTCATGCAAAGATGGGCTCGATAAAGGACAGAAATGGTATGGACCTAACAGAAGCAGAAGATATTAAGAAGCGGTGGCAGGAATAAACAAAAGAACTGTGCAAAAAAGATCTTCACGACCAAGATAATCACAATGGTGTGATCACTCACCTAGAGCCAGACATCCTGGAATGTGAAGTCAAGTGGGCCTTAGAAAGCATCACTACAAACAAAGCTAGTGGAGGCAATGGAATTCAAGTTGAGCTATTTCAAATCCTAAAAGATGATGCTGTGAAAATGCTGCACTCAATATGCCAGCAAATTTGGAAAACTCAGCAGTGACCACAGGACTAGAAAAGGTCAGTTTTCATTCCAATCCTAAAGAAAGGCAATGCCAAAGAATGTTCACACGACCACACAATTGCACTCATCTCACATGCTAGTTTGCTCCACCCAAAACTCCTGGAGGGGGAGGAATACATAGTCTCTTCTATGTCCAAGGAGGGGAGGAAACTGGAAACATCAGTGGGCATTAGTGAAGTCTACTAGTAAGTACATAGTGCTGTTTAGTTTGAAACCAGGACAACAGAATCATCTCTAAACCTCAAAGACCTCAAAATATGGGATAAAAGTGTTATACATGGGCTGGCTTGCCTTGCCCCATGCCTGATGGACATCTTCAGTGTGAAGGTACAATATCTTCCACACGATACGATCCAGATAGAGGTAGGGGTGGCTTTGTGTTTCTTTCTGCACAAACCTTTCTGGCAACAATTATTCCCCTCATGCTTTCTTATTTTTACCAAAGAGAGATCCTGGGTTACCATATTCCTCTCCTTCCCCAACCCCAAATTTCCTTTACACAGAGTGTGTTCTCTGACTACAAAAACAGCATGTAGAGAGGAGAAGCCCTTTGAGCTGATATTTCCATGTTCTCTAAGAGAGTTCTACCCTCTTTGCCTGATGGACATCTTCAGTGTGAAGGTACAATATCTTCCACACGATACGATCCAGATAGAGGTAGGGGTGGCTTTGTGTTTCTTTCTGCACAAACCTTTCTGGCAACAATTATTCCCCTCATGCTTTCTTATTTTTACCAAAGAGAGATCCTGGGTTACCATATTCCTCTCCTTCCCCAACCCCAAATTTCCTTTACACAGAGTGTGTTCTCTGACTACAAAAACAGCATGTAGAGAGGAGAAGCCCTTTGAGCTGATATTTCCATGTTCTCTAAGAGAGTTCTACCCTCTCTCCTTGAAATTCAAGAAATGGAGATCATTACACTCACTCTGCAATATTCACTCTTGATTACCCACCAGTGCATTATCCATATTGCTTCCTAATCACTGTTGACTGGTTAGAAAGATATTTTTTAACTCACTCTCTCTTATCTTGGGCTTCCCTGGTGGCTCAGATGGTAAAGAATCTGCCTGCAATGTGGGAGACCTGGGTTCAGTCTCTAGGTTGGGAAGAGCTCCTGAAGAAGGGAGTAGCTACCCACTCTAGTATTCTGGCCTGGAGAATTCCATGGACAGGAGAGCCTGGCAAGCTACATCTATGGGGTCACAAAGAGTCAGACATGACTAAGAGACTTTCACTTCACTTCTCTCTTATCTAAGAGACTTTTCCTAAGAAAGACTTTTTCTTAAACCAGAACAGATTTTGTGTTCACCATATCAGAGTGTGAAACACAAATGAACCAACTCCTTTACTCCCACTCCTTTTGGGTTCAGTGGCCCCATCCCATCAATCCTTCATTCTCACTGGGAAGCTCTTTCAGAGCAGGGCCTACTGTGTCAGAGAAATGCCAGGAAGGAAAGGAGAAGTCCATTAGGTTCCAGGTGAGTTCCCAGCAACCTTCCATTCTAATTCTGTCTAGCAGGGGAAAGAAAGGATTTGAGAGAGGTACAGGATTCTCTCAAACAGCGGACTGATTTCACAACTGCCTAGCTATGTGACTTTGGATGATTTACTTAATCTCTTGGTTAATCTGTTTACCTCTCTATAGAAAAGAAACAATAATACTGCTGACATCATATGCTTGTCATAGGGATAAATAAGATTGTATATGTGCAATGCCACAAAGAAGATATTAAAATTTATCTCCCCTTCCTAAAAAGTCTGTTCCACAATAGAGGGCATATAGCCAGTACTGTATCACAACTATAATCTTTAAAATGTGTGTTACTATATTTTACAGCTGTAATTTATATAAAATTGTACATCAGCTAAACTCCAATTAAAAAAAAAAAGACTGGTCCATCTTACAGGCAAAATGGCAATTCTTCAGTCTTTGTCCTATCAAGCAAAGCAAAATACACTTCCAAAAAAGAATGACAGCAGGCTGTCTGGGAACCAGAAACAGCTCTGTAATGGGCTATGCATGCGTGCTCAGTCTTGTCCAACTCTTTGAGACCCCCTGATCTGTAGCCAGCCAGATCTGTCCATGGGATTTCTCAGGCAAGAATACTGGAGTGGGTTGTCCTTCTAGTCTCTAGGGGATCTTCCTGACCCAGGGATTGAACCTGCATCTTCTGTGTTGGCAGGCAGATTCTTTACCACTGAGCCATCTGGGAGGTAATGAGGGTGGAGTTGGATATTTTAGAGTGGTGATCCCTCCCTTTGTCCTGTGTTATTTGACTGACAAGTTGATTGACAGCTTTAGGTTATAAAACTTTTCTCCTAGTGCACAGGTACTTAAACACAAGTATGCGAATGAAATCATGGGGGAGGGGGACAGTAAAAACCACAATGCTAATTTATTACAATGAACTCTGGGTCACTCTGAGTCACTTTTTAGGTCTTGGCATGCCTGTGCCAACCTGTGCTGTTGAGTTTTATCTTATTCGGTCCTAATAAGGCTGAAAATGTAGCAGTCCTTGACCAGAAGTGGGAGAACCTCCTGGTGCCTTCTGATCACTAGCATCCAGGTGGAAAGGGAATGAAGATACCATCCAGAATTAGATGGTGACCTACTCATGTCTGACTACTTGCCTAACACACCTACCACTCCCTCTTCTTTTCCCAACTTTTCTCTCTCTTGCCCCCTCTCTCCCTCTCCTCTCACCCTCTAACTTTTCCTGATGTAAAAACTGAGAGGCCCACAATGAACCATTTTTCCCCCAAGATCTAATCCCATTAGATCTTAAACAAGGAACAAGTCTCTCACTAATGATATTAACAGGCATCAAGAGAGGAGAATTCCTATTAACAAATCTGCATATATCATTTGTTGCCCCTTAATACAAGCACAGACGCAGTGATCCTTGGCATCTCTTCCTTAAGAAAAACAGTTTTAATGTTGACATTCTGTCTTCTGACTTGAAGCAAGAAGTATTACATAAATCGACAGCTAAGGGGTTTCAGATGCCACCTCCAGACGGTAACGGTTCCTGGGGAACCCCACCTTCCAGTTTGCACATTTCTGTTAAAGTACCCATCTTCTTCATACTTTAACCCAGAAGCTGCAGCCTCTCCTTTCAGAGACTGGTCTCAATTCTGAATGAATCCCCTCCTACACACCAATCCAAAGTGTATTATCTCTCTAAGTCTGAGAGGTGAGTGCACAGCAGCACCTTGACCCAAGCTTCAACAGGAGGGTTGGAAGAGGCAGGCTCTCAGCTGCTCACCACTGTACAGCATTCAGAGGGCACAGACCTGCCAAAGTAAGTCCGTCCATTCATGGTCTTCTACCCCATCAGTGTGAACTGAGGCACATCTATATATTTTCCCAATTTTATAGCTAATAACTATTAGGCTACACAGACACATCCCCTAAAGACAAAAAAGAATTCTCTTTCATTCTTTCATTCTACAAATATTTATTCAGCACCTATGTGTGCCAGGAACTCTCCTAGATTTGGGGGACCATTTTTCCTCTTATGAAGCCTGCATTCTAGTAGAGGCACGTGCTGGATATGGAGTACCCTCTGTCTGCCCTGCCAGATCCTCTCTCACAAGCTTACTGTGTGTCACGGAGACCCACCTTTGCAGATCACATCAATAGGCAGCCTTGCCCTTTGGTTTCTGGTTGGGTTGGGCCAATGAGCACCTAGCAGAAGGCTGGGTGGAAGCAGAGTCAGATCTGAACGTCTACCCACCTGACGTCCTCTCCGCTGGGCCACAGTACTGCCAGATGGCCTCTCCTGTTTCTGTCCAGTTTCAGGTAGTTGTTCCCTGCCCCTGCCCCATTCAGGTCTAGAGATGGCAACAATTCCCTGATGTTGCTACAAGGACCACCATCATCACTTGTTGCTTTCCCTTTACCCACCTATATCTTTGTAAATGATCCCTTTATTAATTTCCTTTCCACTATTTCATTTGAGTGGGATATTTCCTTCTGGAACCTCATTGATGTAAGGAAATAATCAAAATGATTTCAGGCACTGTTTATAAAACCTGTGCATTTGGGATAGAAAGGCATTATACAGCATGGTCAGGAAGGGCTCTTTGAGTGAGCAGGTAATGTGACTAATGAGGAAAGTTCAGCAATACCCTGGAGCAGAGCCTTCCAGACAAAGGGAAAAGCAAGTGCAAATGACCTGAAGCAGGAAATGAGCTTCCTGTGCATTTGGGATAGAAAGGCATTATACAGCATGGTCAGGAAGGGCTCTTTGAGTGAGCAGGTAATGTGACTAATGAGGAAAGTTCAGCAATACCCTGGAGCAGAGCCTTCCAGACAAAGGGAAAAGCAAGTGCAAATGACCTGAAGCAGGAAATGAGCTCCATATATTCAAAGAAGGAAAAAAGAGTTCACTGTAGTAAAGGAGGAGGTGTGAGAACCTTGATGTGATGGAGAAGCAGGCAAGAAGAACCAGACCAGGTGGAGCCCTGGTCATGCTGAGCGGCTGACTCCTAATTTCATAGGAAAGACGTTAAAGGGGTTTAAACCGGAGGGTGACAGAATCAGATTCACGTCTTTGAAAGAATTCCCTCGGCTGATCTGTGAGAATAGATTTTTGGGGACTAGGGAGGCAGAAGGAAGATCATTTGGAGTCTCCAGCAGTAGTCCAGAGGAGACCTGATGATCACATGAGCTAGGGTGATGGCAGCAGAGATGGACCAGTGAACAGTGTCTGGATATAATACATTTTGGAGAAAGAACTCTTAGGACTTGCCATTGAATGAGTTGTGAGGAGTGAAGCAATAAGAGGAATCAAGGATGACTGGGAGGTTTGGGACTTGAGCCACTGTGTATGTATTTGATGGTGTCATTTACAGAGATGGTGAAGACTAGGGGCCAGGAGGGAGAAGGCAATGGCACCCCACTCCAGTACTCTTGCCTGGAGAATCCCATGGATGGAGGAGCCTGGTGGGCTACAATCCATGGGGTCGCTAAGAGTCAGACACGACTGAGTGACTTCACTTTCACTTTTCACTCTCATGCATTGGAGAAGG
>SJYX01016767.1:110816-127173 GCA_006410675.1 Oreotragus oreotragus | reverse complement strand
AAAAAAAAAAAAAAACTATGGAAACCCTGACAGCAAAGAAACTCGATTAAGTAAATTCAGAGTACTATTCAAGGACTGGGGTCTTAAACTTCTCTAGAATAAGTCAGGGTGCTAAGAACATGGTAGAGACCCCGTGAATACGTGCAAGCAAATTAATAAAATCACACTTTCAAACATGTTCTTCAAGAAGCCGAGCAAGAAACTGTCCCTTTTCTCAGGCATCCTGTCCGTGGAGCTGCCCATCTAATGGCTCAGATCCACTCTGCACCCAAGTGCGCTAGGAGCTCGGCTTCCCTTCCCAGTGGACCGGACGATAGCAGGGTGTCTGGGCCCTGTACTCTGCACAGTTGCAGCTGGGAGATATCGCATTAAGTGTGTACACGGGGCAGGTTCAGTGTTAAGTAGCATTCACAGAGGGAATAGAAAAACAATCCCATACCGAGGGATTTTAATGCGCCAGAGAATTAAAAGTCCATTCACAGGATTTCAAATTCAACACTGCAACTAGCCTTTACGAAACTGCCAGTTGTCGAATTTTGGTGTAGTATCAAGGAAGAACGGAGAAGGCAGTGGCACCCTACTGCAATACTCTTGCCTGGAAAATCTCATGGCTGGAGGAGCCTGGAGGGCTACAGTCCATTGGGGTCGCTAAGAGTCAGACACGACTGAGCGACTTCACTTTCACTTTTCACTTTCATGCATTGGAGAAGGAAATGGCAACCCACTCCAGTGTTCTTGCCTGGAGAATCCCAGGGACGGGGGAGCCTGGTGCCGTCTATGGGGTCGCACAGAGTTGGACACAACTGAAGCGACTTAGCAGCAGCAGCAGCATCAAGGAAGAAGAGCAGGCAGTGATGCGAAAAAGCTTATCAAAATGCTCCTACCATCTCCAACTGTCTGCACGAGGTGAATTTTCTTCTTATACTTCAGTCAAAACATATTACAACAGACAAGTCAGAAGCAGACTAAAAATTGACTTGGATTGCAAAAATGCTAAAACAGTACTGCTCTTCTGATTTTTTTTTTTTTTTTGGTTTGGGAACATATTGTTATTTTTCATTAAAAGTAAACTATTTAGGTTATGGTTTTATTTTTGCTATTTTAAAATATATTAAATGTTCTAAATATTTCTTCTAATACAGTGAATAATAATACATATAACCCACAGACACCAAACTCTTTGAGACTCTCGGTATTTTTTAAGATTATAGAAGGATTCTGAGACCAAAAAGTTGAGAACCACTGTTCAAACTAAGTACTTCCTGAAAGTGTCCCCTGACCCCCGCCCTGAATTGAACTCCATGCAGGACTGGCTCCCACGATGCTAGAGAAGTTTAGAGGCATGATCCACTCGAGTTTCTAGGGAAAAGGCGACTACAGGTCCCTTCTCATGCTATAAGGATCTCAATTTCCTGTGTATTTCACAGTCATATTGAAATCATTTGCAGAGATTTTTAGTTATATGAAGTGGCAAGATATAATAGGCCCATTATTCAGATGGGAAAAATAAAGGTAAAAAGTTGAGATGATGCTGAAGAGCAGATCCTGGGTGGATGCACCCAGTTATAGGGGAGGAAGACTCCAGTTCTCCAGCTCCCCAGGAGCCCCCACAGCTCAGGAAACCGCACAGGGCCTGGCTTTCTCATGACACACCCCTGGTTTGGCCTGTGGTCTCAGCTGCAGTCATCATGGGAATAGGCTGTAGTATCCTGGCCCCTGTTCACTTCCGTCACCACTGAAAACAGGAATTATCCAAGTGGGTGGAAAAAGAAAATGTGAACACTCTAAGTAGCACGACGACAAACCAGAGCCTGGCCGCCCTCCTGATCGCCTCTCCCCAAATCTGTTTCCAGCATAGTGCTGCTCATCCGAGGAGTGATTGCTACCCAGGCCCCCAAACCCGGGCTGATTTAAAGTGACAGTCGGGGCCCGTTTCACTGCAGTCTGCAGTCTCCAGCCTCCCTGAACCGACCAGGTTACAGCCTCGGCTCAATTTCCCACACACGGCCCTGAAAAATGATTCCGAACACCAGACCGCAAGGGGCTTTTTATCTTAGCTGTCAGCCTGAAATACATTCAGAACTCAAAGCAATTATGGAAACATTTGGGTCTCCTGAACTTTTCGCTGCTGGGTTTCTCTACCAAATAAAATGAAATGAAGCTTAGTTCTTTGGGGATTAATATAAACAAAGATCATAAAGACATCCAGTGAACGGGACTGGTGGGGGGGTATAGATCACAGGCTGTGAATGACCAGCTTCACTTGCATTCAATGCAGGAGCATCTTGCTTCGTGGGGAAGTAGGGGCCCTAGGAGAGGACCTGGCCACGAATACAGTGGATTCTTCTAATTAGAACCCGGGGAAAAATGTTGTTTCAGTTCCACCACCACCCCCCTACTCTGCCAATCTGCATCTCCAAGGTCCTGAATAGTACCAAATGCAAATATGCCTCTTTTTTTTTTTAAGGAAAAAAAAAAAAAAGAGGTGGTCAGAGGGTCTAGAGGGAAGAAGGGATTTTTGAAGTATGCAGTAAGTCAACAGACCCGTGAGCAGTGGGACAGTAAAATTTCACAGCCAGGCTTTGATCTGGATTTCAGAAAAATGAAGCCATAAATGCAGAATGTTTTATGAACCCCAAAATAAGAAACTCTTTGTCTTTTATCTAAAATGTCTACTGAGAAAAATCAGAGGATAATCTAAACGTCGAGCTCATTATATTTTATATGTGGCAGGGTAAGGAGAGATCACAAAAATATTTACCAAGGTTTATTTTAACTCAAAATAAACTAAATGTCGTTTAAAATATATATATATATATATGTATATATATATATATTTTTTCGCACGGATTTCAGTGGACAAATCCATCAACCCAAATAGGCAGAAATGAATGCCTTTTCTTGCTGAGTTGGAAATTTCCCCTCTGAGGCTGCCCTGACCTCCATGGAAGTCTCATTCTCTTGTCAGCTCTACAGGGGAAAATCCTCTGGCCACCCTCTGCCTCCCGCCAGCTACGCTTCTTGGCCTTGTTGGCCAGCGTTTCTGGAATCCTGTTGGCTTCTTCCGCGTTCGGCAGGCTGAGCAAATGGACTCGCACCCCCCTCCGCCTGCAGGCTCTGTGCTGCCAGACTCCTTTTAGAGGGTGGGTAGGGGAGAGAGACACGTCTAAACCAAGTGCCTAGGAGAGCCCTCTTTCCTTTGAAAAGAAAGTAGCCCTCCCTCCTACCCCACCACGGAGACGGGGAGGGGCTGCTACCTGCCTTCTTAGCCCTGTCTCATCTCACCTAACTCACTCCAGTATTCCTGGGCTTCCCTTGTGCGGCTGGTAAAGAATCCGCCTGCAATGCAGAAGACCTGGGTTTGATCCCTGGCTTGGGAAGATCCCCTGGAGAAGGGAAAGGCTACCCACTCCAGTATTCTGGCCTGGAGAATTCCATGGACTGTATAGTCCATGGGATCACAGAGTCAGACACGACTTTCACTTCACCTGAGCTGTGAGGGGCATCCCCAGGGTGCCCACAGCGGGGTTCAGGGTTGGAGAGGCCACTTTCTCTCCCCAGGCCTCTGCCTCCTCCCCCGAGGACCAAACCCCACGGGCGCGCCTCAAGGTGTTCCTGTGGCCACAGGTGAGACGGCAGAGGTGGCAGCACCTGGAGCCCAGGGGTGCTCACAGCGAGGGGGCCAGAGCCCCTGCTGAGCCCCCCGCCCATGGCCAGGTGCCCTCAGTCCCTTGTGAGGGGCTGTCTCGGCTTCCTTAGCCCAGTCAGGGAAATGTGCCTGTTAAACTGAGCCTGCTCTGCTCAGAAAGCAAATCCGCTGTAGGTGAGCTTGCTCAGAGAACCGGGGACCTCTCCCCATCCTGAAAACCCTGTAGATGGCCCCAGCTCCCACCCAACCTGCTTTCCCACCACCCAGAGCTGCATTCCTGGAGGATGACTCCGTGCCAAGATGTTATTTAACAGAAGTGACCCAGAAGTCATCCACAGCCACCCTGCGATAGAGACAGGCCACCAGGAGCAGCTTGTGTGTAAGCCTGTCCGGCTCTCACCCAGCCATGTCTCGAGTGCACGTCCCAGAGTCTCAGCACCCATTTCAAAGCCCTCGCTGTGTGTCCTCATGTCCTTGTTGTATATCTTAACCTAATATTCTTTTGACATCATGTGATAGTATCAGAAATTGGGAGCAATCACTGTGATTTTTTTCAAGTTAAATGTTCGTAATAAAAAGGAACCACCAATGAGAATCCTTTGCAAGATAGTAACTACTTTCACTGCAAAAAATGCTTATATTTCCACCCCTTGTGTCAAGTAGGACAATGTCCAATATTCTATCATTTACTCTCCAGGTCTTCAAGGAGCCTGTGACCCCATGATGATGATAAAAGCCACACTGTGACTGGTAACATCACAATCCCAAAACCAGCCAGGCCCTCATGAGCGCCCTACAGATGGCACCACTTTCAGGCTCTCTGGCCCTGAGGCTGACTTAATACCTGCTGCATAGTAGAGCCACCTAACTCTCTTTGCTGCTCTCTCTGGACAAGTGGCGACACTCCCACTTTACAGGTAAGCAGACTGAGGATGAGAGAGCCCCCTAACCTCCTCAGGGCCGTGCAGCCAGTATTTAAATCCAAAGGACTCTTTCCTTTGATGCCACTGTTGCCTGTAAAGTTAACCAAGAGCAAAGGAAAGGTGGGAGCAGACTCAAAGAAGATGAAAATTCCCCCAGAAAATGGAACACAGAGAACCCAAAGGGGGAGGGCCTCGTTATTGCCCACACACGTGAGCTTGAGCCTACAGAGGTGCCAGCATGGCTGGAGAGTGGACAGGTGCACACCCGGACGCCCGGATGCTTTGACGCTACTGGATGCAAAGTTCATGCCTGTCCTGTTGTGAACTCACCTCTGCAGACCCCTGTGGACCAGCGTCCACTGACTCCAGCCACCAGCCCACAGCGTCCCTGGCCTCCTAGCTCTTTGCATTAGTGCATATCTGTCCCAACTGCCAAGGAGGGTGCTTCCTGTCACCTTTTCTAGCAAAGCATCTTGCTCAAGGGCCCTTGGGCAAAGGTCTTGCAGGTGCCCTAGTCTTGCCGGGTGTAACCTATTAGTGGGTCACAAGCTCAGAGGGAAGAGTAATATCCATTTTTTCCCAAATTTAAACTTTTTATTTTGTATTTGGGGTATAGCCAGTTAACAGTGTTGTGATCACTTCAGATGAAAAGCAAAGGGACTCAGTCATACATACACATGTGTCCATTCTCCCCCAAACCTCCCTCCCATCCAGGCTGCTGCATAATATTGAGCAGAGTTCCATGTCCTGTACAATAGGTCCTTGCTGGGTATCCATTTTAAATATAGCAGCGTGTACACGACCTCCCCCAAATCCCTAACTACAAAGTAGAACAAAGAAGAACAGAGCAGAAAAGCCCAGGGCTCGTGTGGTAAAGAGAGACATTGTTTCTGCAGCATTTGTGTTGCTGTGCGTGTGTGTGTGTGTGCGAGTGCACCCGTGTGTGAGTGCGTCGTCAGGGCTACACTGTGCTGCTGTAATAAGGGGGCACACGATGCCCTGCCTCCACAAGGTAGAAATCTGCTTCCCTGTCCTACCCAGTCAGAGGTGGGCAGGGGCCAGGTCAGCAGTGGGCGCCGCTCTGTGGGAGGATCTGAGCCTGGACCCTCCCCGGGTGCCCACCTCCCCGGGTGTGACCCTCAGTAGCCTGGCCTGGGCTGGCTCCTGCCCTCAGTGCGCCACACCGCCCACCAGAGAGGGGGAGAGGCGGCAGAAGGCAGGTGCTCTCCTCTTCTAAGGACCTGACCTGAGCAGGACACACACTTCCTCCCACACCCTGCTGGCCAGAACTTAGACTTGGGCCACACCCACTGCTGGGAGAGGCTGACGGGAAGTGCAGCCTTCCAGCCAAGCCACTGGAGCCCACCCAGACTTGGGGCTTCTAGTACTAAACACAGGAAAGGGAGACCGGGGGCCAGGGAGCATCCCCCACTGCCCTAGAGATCCAGGGAGAATGGCTGGTTACGAGGGAAGTGCTGAAAGATGTTTGAAAGCCACTGCCTCATGGGCACTCCTGGTCCCTTAGGAAAATCCCCAGGACCCCCTGATCGAATGAAAAGGGCAAGACCTGAGCTTCAGGAGAGCTGGACGCAGTCGAGGTGAGCGCTCACTGCTTGCCTGCACTTACACAAGACCCTCAGCCTCTTTGCTCCTCAGGAGTTTGCCAGTGAGACGGTGGCGTGGGACCCTGCCCCCTGATTCATGGGCTCCCGGGAGCGTGACGTGAGATTAGGAATGTGAAGCATCTCAGCACAGTGAAGGAAGCACTAACAGACAGACGCGATGGTCCTCTTAGATTCCCAGTCCGCTTGCTCATCAACCGCGTATACTTGAGTGACTTTTCTCCCCTCTGGGTCTCAGCTTTCACTTTTGTTTTGTTTTCTTGTTTTTGAACCTGATTTTTTTTTTCCAGCTTTCACTTTTAACGCAAGAGAGAATCAGATTTGGTGGTCTTTGCCATCTGATATGGCAAGCAAAATGGCTGTCTGGGGAGGCCTTACAAATAGCTGTGGAAAGAGAAGTGAAAAGCAAAGGAGAAAAGGAAAGATATAAGCATCAGAATGCAGAGTTCCAAAGAATAGCAAGGAGAGATAAAGCATTCTTCAGCGATCAATGCAAAGAAATAGAAGAAAACAATAGAATTGGAAAAACTAGATATCCCTTCAAGAGAATTGGAGATACCAAGGGAACATTTCATGCAAAGATGGGCTCGATAAAGGACAGAAATGGTATGGACCTAACAGAAGCAGAAGATATTAAGAAGCGGTGGCAGGAATAAACAAAAGAACTGTGCAAAAAAGATCTTCACGACCAAGATAATCACAATGGTGTGATCACTCACCTAGAGCCAGACATCCTGGAATGTGAAGTCAAGTGGGCCTTAGAAAGCATCACTACAAACAAAGCTAGTGGAGGCAATGGAATTCAAGTTGAGCTATTTCAAATCCTAAAAGATGATGCTGTGAAAATGCTGCACTCAATATGCCAGCAAATTTGGAAAACTCAGCAGTGACCACAGGACTAGAAAAGGTCAGTTTTCATTCCAATCCTAAAGAAAGGCAATGCCAAAGAATGTTCACACGACCACACAATTGCACTCATCTCACATGCTAGTTAAAGTAATGCTCAAAATTCTCCAAGCCAGGCTTCAGCAGTATGTGAACTGTAAACTTCCAGATATTCAAGCTGGTTTTAGAAAAGGCAGAAGAACAAGAGATCAAATTGCCAACATCTGATGGATCATGGAAAAAGCAATAGAGTTCCAGAAAAACATCTATTTCAGCTTTATTGACTATGCCAAAGCCTTTGACTGTGTGGATCACAATAAACTGTGGGAAATTCTGAAAGAGATGAGAATACCAGACCACCTGACCTGTCTCTTGAGAAATCTGTATGCAGGTCAGGAAGCAACAGTTAGAACTGGACATGGAACAATAGACTGGTTCCAAATAGGAAAAGGAGTATATCAAGGCTGTATATAATCACCCTGCTTATTTAACTTATATGGAGAGTACATCATGAGAAACACTGGGCTGGAAGAAGCACAAGCTGGAATCAAGACTGCCGGGAGAAATATCAATAACCTCAGATATGCAGATGACACCACCCTTACGGCAGAAAGTGAAGAGGAGCTAAAAAGTCTCTTGATGAAAGTGAAGCAGGAGAGCGAAAAAGTTGGCTTAAAGCTCAACATTCAGAAAATGAGGCATCTGGTCCCATCACTTCATGGGAAATAGATGGGGAAACAGTGGAAACAGTGTCAGACTTTATTTTATGGGGCTCCAAAATCACTGCCGATGGTGACTGAAGCCATGAAATTAAAAGACACTCCTTGGAAGAAAAGTTATGACCAACCTAGATAGTATATTCAAAAGCAGAGACATTACTTTGCCTACAAAGGTCCGTCTAGTCAAGGCTACGGTTTTTCCTGTGGTCATGTATGGATGTGAGAGTTGGACTGTGAAGAAGGCTGAGGGCCGAAGAATTGATGCTTTTGAACTGTGGTGTTGGAGAAGACTCTTGAGAGTCCCTTGGACTGCAAGGAGATCCAACCAGTCCATTCTGAAGGAGATCAACCCTGGGATTTCTTTGGAAGGAATGATGCTAAAGCTGAAACTCCAGTACTTTGGCCACCTCATGAGAAGAGTTGACTCATTGGAAAAGACTCTGATGCTGGGAGGGATTGGGAGCAGGAGGAGAAGGGGATGACCGAGGATGAGATGGCTGGATGGCATCACGGACTCGATGGATGTGAGTCTGGGTGAACTCCGGGAAATGGTGATGGACAGGGAGGCCTGGCATGCTGCGATTCATGGGGTCGCAAAGAGTCGGGCACGACTGAGTGACTGACCTGAACTGATGGCAGACTCTGCCTTTCGCATCGGCAGGCCTTGTCTTCTGTATGTGGTCCAAAGCCATGTAACTGTAAGTTCAAAGAGATGAGCTATAGGATTATCAAAACGCTGACGTTTTAGCATGAATGCAATGACAGTGTGGAACGTTCTTGAGAGAAATGTTTATGTTCCAACATGATCGTGATAAGACATGGATTGTGGCTGAGTTTACTGATGTGAATCACTGAGGGGAAAAAAACTGCAACTTTTTTTTAAATTGTGCATTAGATGAACGTGTGGGAGGAACTAATTTTTAGCACTGCAACCTCAGATGGAAAGGGTAGAGATGGAAGTAGGGTGACTTTTTATAAAGAGGATCATGTGTTAAGAATGCTCCCTTGGCAACCCCTCTATACACATCTCCTGAAACCAGCCCAAAGCCACTTAAGCAAAGAGTCATCATCAACCAACGTTTTCTACAAAAGGTTGGACTTTGGTTCCTATGCCGTATCATTGTACCTTGAAACCGAGTACTTGACATGCTGTGCTTGAAATGCAACTTTCAGCTAATTAGAAGGCTAAAAAATGCAACTTAATGAATTCAAGACTTGTTTATGTTAACCTGCCAAGGCGTTTGGCAATGAAAAAGTGTGATTTGGTGAACATCTGATTACAAGCCGTGTGGAATTCCATGTGCAGAGAGTCTGGGTTGGGTCGGATTTTTATTGAAGTATTCTCTAGTATGTGAACTAATTTCCGACTACTTCATAAG
The DNA here is from genome assembly GCA_006410675.1 of Oreotragus oreotragus. NCBI lineage: Eukaryota > Metazoa > Chordata > Mammalia > Artiodactyla > Bovidae > Oreotragus > Oreotragus oreotragus. The sequence goes on along the minus strand of SJYX01016767.1, from coordinate 117,996 downwards.
GGCTCCTAAGTAGGGTTGACAAAGGATTTATCATAATTATCGCTCTGGCCAGGACCGTGATTATAAGTGATACGTGTGTAAATTGTGTTTATAAAGTTTCCGAGTCACAATTAAAACATGCTGTAATTTTTTCTCCGTTTTCCCTTTTTTCTCTTCCTAATGATGACTTGCCTCAAAAAACTTCCCTTTTCTCCCTCAAATTAATACCTGCCAGAGATTTCCTTTGGACAGAACAGACTCCCAACACATACCCATACACAGTCTCAAGGAGCTTTTGATCTGCCATGTTTTTCAAACCCACCCCCTGAGAAAGTGGTTTAGCCATCAATACTTTACACAACCTTTCTTTCAAAGCCACAAACTGAAAGTAATTTGCAAATGCCATTCAATGCTTCATTCTTTTTCTTGCTTAGCACAAGCCGTTTTAAAATCATAGAGTGCACTGTCTGAAAAAAAAAGAACAGAATGGGGTTCAGAGGGGTGATCTAAAGGAAGATGGGGGAGGGGAAGAAGACGTGTTAGGAGTCGGGGTTGAAAAACCACTGTATTGTTTGTTGGGTATAAAGTTTTATGTACTTCTACTAGAGCAAATTTAGTTATGTGTTACTGTCCATATATGTATTATTTTTGTCTGTCTGAGCTCTCAGGGTCTAAAATAGTGTATTCAAAAATCTCCAACCAGTGAGCACTTGATGACTTTTCCGTTTCTCCCGAGAATGTTCTCTATTGTGGATTCATTGGAAGAACCATTATGGAGCCGTAATTTCTCATTGTCTTTGTTTGAAGGCAGCAGATAACTTAAGACCTATAAGAAGAGCAAGTCCCAGGGAGAGGGGGTACTGTTGCTAGGCTCAGGCAGCATTAGCGACCTGGACCCTGTGCACCTGACTCCCTAAGGGCAGCAGCAATGGGCAGGACTGTGCCACGTTCTGTGCCCCAGGGCTCCGTGGCCCCTCTGCTGGTCTGTGGCCGCCCTCAGATACAGAGCAGCCCATCCAGGCTTCCCAGTAGCTAACGGCTTGACACCAGCAGACAGGTTGGACCAACCGCAGTCTCAGAAACGTGGACAAGGATAAACCCCGCACAAGGTGTCAGCAGAGGGCGCTGCTGCGCACGGGGCAGCCGGGAGGGCCCGGCTCCCTGACCCTAGAAGCCTTCTCCTGGACCCAAATCTGCACTGGCCGGACGGTGCTCCCTTCATGTGGAATCGCCTGATTGGTTTAAGTGCTCATGCTAGACATCCCAAGGGGCATGGAAACCCAAAGCCTTGAAGACTCAGATCCCGAGGTGATGAAGAGCTCCTCTCAAGAGAAGCCCGGGGACTTCAGGAACAGAAAGGCACCAGGGGCCGGATGTCCGCACACCACCGAGAGCGGGAGAGGCCCCCAAAGCAGCAGGGCTGGCTGGCTTGGCTTCCCCACCTGCTCCCTCCCGCATGCTGGCCCAGTGACAAGCAGCCATGTGGGGCCCCTCTTTCCATGCGCGTTCCCAAGGAACCTCTGCCCTACACCAGCGAGCTGAACCTACTCACAGATGGCTTGCACTACCCAGCGTAGGGGCCCCACCTCCCCCACACCTCTTCTGGCCCCCACGACACGCCAAGGATTCTGCCACCCCGGGGGTGTGACGTTACGAAGAGAGGCAGAGACCAGAGTTACGTCAAATACAGCTTTTACCCTGAAGTGTGAAAGCTGCTCAGTCGTGTCCGACTCGTTGCAACCCCACGGACTGTATACTCCAGGCCAGAATACTGGAGTGGATAGCCTTTTTCTTCTCTAGGGGATCTTCCCAACCCAAGGATGGAACCCAGGCCTCCCACATTGCAGGCAGATTCTTTGCCAGCTGAGCCACCAGGGAAGCCCAAGAATACTGGAGTGAGTAGCCTATCCTTTCTCCAGGGGATCTTCCCCACCCAGGAATTGAACTCAGGTCTCCTGCATTGCAGGCAGATTCTTTGCCAGCTGAGCCACCAGGGAAGCCTGAAATGACATTTACCCTGAGATATCTAGTAAAATGGGCAAAGGTGTCCTGACAGCCGTGAGACCCCATCCTGAAAGACACCCTTCACCATCCCTTTCCCCACCCCCGCCCCTAAGCTCCAAGGTTTGTTCAGCCCTCACTGTGCGTGGGGCACACAAACTTGCATTTGGGAAAGAATCAGTTTGAGAAACATCTTACTTATTTATTTATTTTTCTTGGAGAAGTATGCCTCAGTCTCCCCCCAGCTTTATTTAGAAATAATTGACGCATAACACTGTGTAAGCTTAAGGTATGCAGCATGTCCAGACCTTCTCGCGTATCAAGACGATCACCAGCTCAGCAGCAGCTAACAGTGTCCCCAGCCCAGCATGAAGTCGCCACTTCTATTTTTGTGGTGGGAGCATTTCCAGTCTACCCTCTCAGCAGCCCTGGGGGGACTGATGCTAAAGCTGAAGCTCCAATACTGTGGCCACCTGATGTGAAGAGCCCACTCATTGGAAAAGACCCTGATGCTGGGAAAGACTGAAGGCAAAAGGAGAAGGGACGGCAGAGGATGAGACGGTTAGACAGCATCACCGACTCAGCGGACACAAGTGTGAGCAAACTCCAGTGGAGGACAGAGGAGCCTGGTGTGCTGCCGTCCACGGGGGCACAAAGGATCGAACACGACTTAGCCACTGAACAACAACTCTCAGCGACATTCAAGTACACGATACGGTGTTATTAGCTATAATCCCCATGCTGTACATTAGCTCCCTGGATTTAGGCGTTTCATGGCCCGAGTTCCATGCCCTGACTGCCTCTCCGAGTCTCTCTCGGGCCGAGGAGAATTTTAAGTCTCTAGGAGGGAGTGTAGCACTGTTTCTGCAAACGTGCTTGGCCCCAGAACTGAACTTTTCTGGAGCATCTCTTGGAGGGATTACTCCATCAGGCACGCTTTGGAGGATGAGCTAAACCTGGAGGCATCCCGGAAAATGTTCCATGGCTCTGACCTGAGGAGCTGGTGTCTCCCAAGGGGCCAATCAGGAGCCGGGCTCACACCCTGGCAGTCAGCACTGACCCCGGAACACAGGCACACTCTGTGGGCGTTCGGATCTGGGATGAAGACAAGGACAGGTCTGGAAACTCCAAGACTTTCCATTTTAATGGGAAAAGGTGGGTGTGGCTCGTATTTGGATTTTGTAATTAGAAGTCAACACTTCCCCAAGAGAGTGAGCTTGGAGCCCGATTGCCTGAGCTCAGATCCAGCTCCAGGATCTAACCTGCGTGACCTTGGCACAGTCCCTCAACCTCTCTGAGCTTCCCTCTCCTTTTTAGCAAGACAGAGACCCTGATAGTGCTGCTTTCATTTGTGCTCTTGGGATTCAGTGGAGAAGCCACAGAAAGCACTTAGTCTGGCGCCTGGCACTTAATGAAGCAACTCTCTGAATATTAGTTATTCCAAATGAGTTTTCTCCATTAGATTTTTCTGAGACTCAGGATGAAGCTGAGGCTGCGTGGCCTGGGGGTGGGGCGCGCGGGGGGTGGGTGTGGTTCTCATTTGGATTTCTGAGCCAAACCAACCTGGTTCAAGACAGGCTGTGACCTTCTCTGAGGTCCCACGCCACCTGCGTCTCTGTGCCTGGCTCCCAGCCCCACGCCAGCCTGTGAGCAGGCACCCAGGGGAGATTCAGCCCTAACAGAGAACTTTCCCCAAGGGTCCTGGGACCCTGGCTGTGCCTGTCAGCAGAGGACCTGACAGCATCAGATCTGAGGCCCTGGACGAGCGGGGTACTTGGCCCCTGAGTAGCTGCTGAGCGAGCAGCTAGTCCTCAGACAAAAGCCCCCGAGGCTCATCCAGGGAACTTGGAGCAGCAGGAAGAGACAGGCCTGACCTTTCCTCCAGATGTCCCGCCGTCCGCACAAGGTCTGAGAAGTCAGGACACAGCGTGGCCCTCTGGGACCTCAGTGGACCTGGGCTCTGGCCCTGCTCCCCTGTGGGTGCAGGCAGGTTCTCACCGGCAGCAGGGGACCCTCCCAGGACAGGTCCCGTCCATCGCTATTGTGTCCTCCAGCTCCGTGGGATGAGCCCAGGGCACCATGAGTGTGGAAGGGGCTTAGCCTGAGCCTGCCCAGAGCTGTCGGCAGGCATCACCACACATGCCACCGGCTTCCTGAGGACTTTCTCGACCTCTATTCGGGACAGGTCAGACGGGCCACGGGCTGGTGTGCCCTGGAGTGCCCCAGGGACTAGGAGCTGTGGGCGTACCCCCTCTGTGAGCCCTCAGAGGACTCTGCCCCCGCCCGCGTGCCCGCAGTGGGGAAACCACGGCAAAGGGGTGGCTACTGCCCCTGTCCCTTCCCTCCATCGCCCCCAGCGCAGCAGTGCCCAGGCCGCCCGCCAGGCTCTGCTCCGGGGAGGCCTGCGCTCAGGCCGACCCGTGGCCTCTGCGAGTATGTTCTCTGCGTCCAGCTCTGATGGCAAGGTTCCTCTCTGTCCTCAGCAGCGGCCCCAGCAGTGAGGTCTTTACTCACACTTCTTCTTTCACAACATGAGTGTAGTGATGGTACCTCCCTCCTGGCATCGGCCTCAGGACTGACCCAGTCCGGCCGGAAGCCTGTGTGTCCGGGGGGCACGCAGCACACGCAGGGCACTGGGTGCAGTTTCAGTTTGCACATCTGTGAACGCGGCGAGTAATCCATGACGGAAGCCGGTACCAGGCTTACTGAGGACCTGCACAGAAAGGGACTCAATAAACCTGAGCTGCTGTAAGAACGCTATTGACAAGAATCACCGTCCACAACCAACCGGACCCAGCAGGACCCAAGATGCTGGCTGAGTGACAGCGAGGAGGGGCTGGCATCTAGGGGAGCTGCTGCGGAGGCGAGTGTGGGGCGCAGACTCAGTGGCCCCACAGCCACGAGCAGCATGCCCCGCCGCAGCTCCTCGTCAGGTGGCAGAAAGGGCGGGGGGTGGGGGGGGCGACACTCTGACAAAAATCGCTAAAATAACATCCAACAGCTAGAGTTCAAAATATTCATCTTCAGTTTACCCGTTTGCTTTTCCTTCGACAGGGCCGAGGGACAGGCAGCACTCGGATGGTGCAGCCGCTGGGCCGCCACTCCCAACACGGAGGAGAACAGCCCCGCGTGGGCCAGACGCTGAGCAGCGCCCGCCAACATGGGCTCGGTGAGTCCTGGCCTGGTGCCAGATGGGTGCAAGCAGGTAACTGCACAGATGTGGAAACTGAGGCCCAGAGAGGTGGAGTCACTCGCTGCCAGCCAGGCATGAGCAAGGCAGGAGCTGAATCCGATCTGAGAACCAGGGAGGACGGGGCTGGAAGCACCAGGGAGGCTCCGACGGAGGGCGCTGAGATGGAAAGAGTGCTGTACCCTCGGAGTCTGACCAGGGCTCCCCATGGGGCAGAGCTACACCAGAGCCGGGGTGCAGGGCCCCAGGCTGTATCTGCAGAGAGGAGCAGGGAGGGCTCTGGGGACAGCCCACCACCTACCACAGAAACAGAGCCCCCTTCTCCCAGGGAGGGCAGAGGTCTCCGGGGACATTCTCCCTTCCTCTCCACTTCTGGGGAAGGTTGCCCTGCCTCTTCCAGGTTCCTCTGCACCGCCCCCCTCCCCCACACCCTACAGGAAAGCTGGCAACTCCGCTCTGTGAAATAGAAGGGGAAAGCATGGAGACATTGGGAGGCTCCACAGGATTAAAATACCTTATCAAGTTTCCACGAGATTCATCCCACCACTTCCTGCTAAGTCACTCCCTTCTCTTACGAAGTTCAGCCACTTCCCAGGAAGATGAAAACAAGGACTTTCAGCCACATAAAAATCTGTGCAGTAATCCCCCCACCCCCAGAGCGTGCCACTAAGGCCACACGAGTGCCCAAACAGGCCCCCACGCCATCCAGAAGGCGGGGGCGGGAACCCAGGGAGGGGTTCCATCACCCTGAGCACCCACTGCCGCCCTCCTCCATCTCTGCCAAGCTTGGAAGCTGACCTCCCCGGATGGGGTTCCAACTTCTATACGTTTTTATCAGCTTTTAAAAAATGGAAGTTAAACGTCTAAAGGGATTGCTGAGTAAAGACTGAAAGGTTCCAGGGAAGGAAGTGATACAGGATAAAAAAGAGGGAGTTGAGTTTCAAAGGCTGCTAACAGGACGCTGGCGAAAGCTGGCAGAGAAAGCACTTGTCCTCGGAGTGCCAGGGTTCATCGCGGATACCCGGCCAGAGGAAGAAGTGAGACTGTCAAGTAGAAAAGAAATGAGGGTGACCAGGGACTTTCATGGTGGGAGGAAATGTCTAACTAAGTGCATTATTCACTTCTCTTTGACTCAAATGCCAGGGGCTTTAGCTCACGCCGTGGGGGCTGGCGGTAACGTCCAGGCAAGGGTGTGCAGTTCAGCTTTCTCATTTTTGTAATCTTGGTTAAACAGCTCTGGTCCTTGGCGGTTTTCTGGCTGAGAGCAAGTATCCTGTCTCCTCCAGGCAAACGGTGCCCTTTTGCTTGGCAGGAGAATGAGAATGGTAACCTAACAGAGCGTGCGTTCCTCTGGTTACCAGGACTGTGTGAGCCTTTAATCTCCGTTGAATTACCCCATCCCCTGGGATTGGGTGGGAGGTCTTTGAGTCAGTGAGAAGTTCACTGTGGTTTTGACACGGGCCTGGTATTTCTTGCGTCTCCAGTGGGGACTCTGTGAGTGAAACGCTCTGGAAATCACACAGAAATAAATGCCTTACTTTTTCTTCCTGACTCTGACATACAACAGTGATCTCTCTTCTTTTTTGATGTGTTCCAAAATACCGTAGTTGCTGCAGACTATTTCCCTAATTGATCTGGAATGCAGACTCATTCCTATGCCCCAAGTTGGCTCATGGGTCCCAAATTTGGAAATCGTTTCATATATTTGAGACTGTTAGGGCTGTAGTTTAGAGTCGTGTTTAATAAACAGATTCCCCCCGAAAGAGCGGAAGGTTATGATCTCTGATCCTATTAATTCTAAATGTTTTTATTTTTAATTCTGCAATCATTGTGGTAATAATCATACATGCATGAGTGCAAAGTCACTCAGTCCTGTCCAGCTCTGGGTGTGACCCATGGACTGTGGCCCGTCAGGATCCTCTGTGCGTGGGATTGTCCGGGCAGGAATACTGCAGGCGGGTGCCATGCCCTCCTCTAGGGGGTCTCCCTGACCCACAGATGGAACCTGCG
>SJYX01016767.1:57950-110756 GCA_006410675.1 Oreotragus oreotragus | reverse complement strand
AGGCTGTATCTGCAGAGAGGAGCAGGGAGGGCTCTGGGGACAGCCCACCACCTACCACAGAAACAGAGCCCCCTTCTCCCAGGGAGGGCAGAGGTCTCCGGGGACATTCTCCCTTCCTCTCCACTTCTGGGGAAGGTTGCCCTGCCTCTTCCAGGTTCCTCTGCACTGCCCCCCTCCCCCACACCCTACAGCAAAGCTGGCAACTCCGCTCTGTGAAATAGAAGGGGAAAGCATGGAGACATTGGGAGGCTCCACAGGATTAAAATACCTTATCAAGTTTCCACGAGATTCATCCCACCACTTCCTGCTAAGTCACTCCCTTCTCTTACGAAGTTCAGCCACTTCCCAGGAAGATGAAAACAAGGACTTTCAGCCACATAAAAATCTGTGCAGTAATCCCCCCACCCCCAGAGCGTGCCACTAAGGCCACACGAGTGCCCAAACAGGCCCCCACCCCATCCAGAAGGCGGGGGCGGGAACCCAGGGAGGGGTTCCATCACCCTGAGCACCCACTGCCGCCCTCCTCCATCTCTGCCAAGCTTGGAAGCTGACCTCCCCGGATGGGGTTCCAACTTCTATACGTTTTTATCAGCTTTTAAAAAATGGAAGTTAAACGTCTAAAGGGATTGCTGAGTAAAGACTGAAAGGTTCCAGGGAAGGAAGTGATACAGGATAAAAAAGAGGGAGTTGAGTTTCAAAGGCTGCTAACAGGACGCTGGTGAAAGCTGGCAGAGAAAGCACTTGTCCTCGGAGTGCCAGGGTTCATCGCGGATACCCGGCCAGAGGAAGAAGTGAGACTGTCAAGTAGAAAAGAAATGAGGGTGACCAGGGACTTTCATGGTGGGAGGAAATGTCTAACTAAGTGCATTATTCACTTCTCTTTGACTCAAATGCCAGGGGCTTTAGCTCACGCCGTGGGGGCTGGCGGTAACGTCCAGGCAAGGGTGTGCAGTTCAGCTTTCTCATTTTTGTAATCTTGGTTAAACAGCTCTGGTCCTTGGCGGTTTTCTGGCTGAGAGCAAGTATCCTGTCTCCTCCAGGCAAACGGTGCCCTTTTGCTTGGCAGGAGAATGGGAATGGTAACCTAACAGAGCGTGCGTTCCTCTGGTTACCAGGACTGTGTGAGCCTTTAATCTCCGTTGAATTACCCCATCCCCTGGGATTGGGTGGGAGGTCTTTGAGTCAGTGAGAAGTTCACTGTGGTTTTGACACGGGCCTGGTATTTCTTGCGTCTCCAGCGGGGACTCTGTGAGTGAAACGCTCTGGAAATCACACAGAAATAAATGCCTTACTTTTCCTTCCTGACTCTGACATACAACAGTGATCTCTCTTCTTTTTTGATGTGTTCCAAAATACCGTAGTTGCTGCAGACTATTTCCCTAATTGATCTGGAATGCAGACTCATTCCTATGCCCCAAGTTGGCTCATGGGTCCCAAATTTGGAAATCGTTTCATATATTTGAGACTGTTAGGGCTGTAGTTTAGAGTCGTGTTCAATAAACAGATTCCCCCCGAAAGAGCGGAAGGTTATGATCTCTGATCCTATTAATTCTAAATGTTTTTATTTTTAATTCTGCAATCATTGTGGTAATAATCATACATGCATGAGTGCAAAGTCACTCAGTCCTGTCCAGCTCTGGGTGTGACCCATGGACTGTGGCCCGTCAGGATCCTCTGTGCGTGGGATTGTCCGGGCAGGAATACTGCAGGCGGGTGCCATGCCCTCCTCTAGGGGGTCTCCCTGACCCACAGATGGAACCTGCGGCTATGTCTCCTGCACTGGCAGGTGGGTTCTCTACCATGATTGCCACCTGAAAAGCCCCAGTAATAATTGTAACAATAGCAGAAACAGAAGTAAACATCTGTGATATACTACCTGCCAGGCACAGCCCTGAGTGTCTTACGTATGCAGCGCCCTGGGTTCTCCTAACGGTCTGTGTGAGAGGCACAGACACTCACGAGCAAGCTCCCAGATGGGCACACCAGTGGTGCAGCTTGCTCATGTTGACACAGACAGTAAGGGGAGACCCCAGGATAAAGTTCCCTAGTGAATTCACTGCTGCCTGAGTGGCTCACAGGTGAAGAATTTATGGGTATCTTATAATCACTGATGCCACAGCTTTGACCCAAGGGACCACCACACCAAAAGCTTCTAGTCCAGTAAAGAGTAAGAGATATAAAGAAGTCATTGCCTTCTTCTCTCGTATCCATCCTGGAGACCTGGTCCATGGCTTAATTTAGGTGTTGGCTACATCATTTGCCTTCATATCCCACTGGCCATAAGCTACTCATGTAACCGCGCATGGGAGGCTGGAATGCTGTCCTTGCCTGGACAGCCACATCCCCAGCTGAAGCCATGAGATTCTGTTTCTGAGGGAAGGGTGACAGTAGCTGTGTCTGCCACAGTCTGGTCACCATTGTGTCCCCAGCGACCATCCCATCTCCAGCATTTAAGTCTTAAATAAATAAACACACCTGTCAAAGGTTTCCAACCTCTGATAAGAACCCCAACCATCATTCCAGCATTAAAAAAAAAAGAAAAGAAAATGAAGATCCTGTTATCTGCATAGATTAGGCAAATGTTGGTAATATCCATGTTCTCCTACTTCCTTACCAAGAAGACCCTGATTTTATCCAGGGCGATCATAGGGCCATCACTCTTCCTTCCAGGAGAATCCTAAGCAATCTACGTGGATGCTCTCTGCTGCAGGAGGTGGAGCCTCACCCGCCCTTGAATATGAGCTGAATTGGTGCCTTGCTTCCAAAGGGCAGAGACTAACAGTGGCCTTAGAGTGGAGAAGCCTGGCCAACACCCTGTGAATCAGGTGGCCAAGGTCACGTCACTGTGGTAAGTCGTGGGGCTACGTTGCCCCTGCCCCAGTGTCTCTGTGCCTGGGACTGTAGTCCAGGTGTGAGAAAAGCCTAGCTGACAAACTAGCTCAGCTCTGGGGCCATCCTGTGAAACAGCCGACCCTTCCTCTCTGAAACTGTCAAGGTCATGAAAGCAAGGAAAACCTCAGAAATGGTCACAGCCCAGCAGAGGCTAAGGAGATATGTTGACTAAGTGCAGTGTGGGACCCTGAATGGGATCCTGGGACAAAAAGGACCTCCGTGGAAGGACTGGTGAAATCCAAGCAGAGCCTGGGGTTTACTCAACAGGAATGTATCAGTGCTGCTTCTCACTTCTGAAAATGTGCCCTCATGATGGAAGACAGTAAAAGAAGGGGAAATTGGATGTAGTATATGGGGGAACCCTCAACAGCTTTTCTGAACACCTAAAATTGCTCCCAAGTAAAACATCATCAAAATAAAGAAGTACCCAGCATCCTTTGCAGTTAGTGGTGGCAGCCTGACCCCATTCTGGACAATGAGACGTGAACACATGTCTGTCCACAGAGGTGGGTTTCTAGGAAAACTATGTGTGTGCATGTTTTATCTTAAATAAAATCATGGCACACACCTCTTCTCTTCTCTTCTCTTCTCTTCTCTTCTCTTCTCTTCTCTTCTCACCTCCTTGGTGCTTGAAGTGCAGGCTTAGTGCCTGTGTGTAGGACCCAGAGCAGTCAACCAGGAGGAGATCCTGTCCTTAACAAGCCCCTCGGCCACTTGCAATGTGCTGGACTGTGCATCATTGGAGTCCTCATTACCCATGAAAATCGAGCTTCTTAGCCTGGTGAAACACTGGTTAAGTCTCTATGATGTGCAGAGACCACTCTAATTGACATTAGGTGGAACCATAGGAAGGGGCCAATAGTTGATTTGGGGACTTGCAAAAAATGGCAGTTTCACAAAGTGTGACCTGCCATGGGTAATTTTTTCCCCAAATGTCATTAAAACATCTTAAATTAAAACTATAAATCTAAATAATAAGCAGTGGCCAACTGCCGTTCTCCATTTTTTTCTGGAGCAAGCGTTTGGCTTCTTAAGAACCAGAAGGATAGGCCTGAACCGCGGTGCTCTCCCTGGGATGCTGTCACTTCCTGATGCTTCAGATGACCCAGCGAGAGAGTCGCAGCCTCTCACTGCTGCATGCATTAGATGGCACTGTTGGTGTTTTTAAAGGATGCTTATCTCCTCTGAGAAATACGCTCCCAAAGAACGGAAGACCAAAGACTCGAGCAGATACTTGAATGTTCACAACTCAGAATAGTCAAAAATCATCCAGAAACCAAAGAATGGATAAGCCAAATGTGGTCCATCATACGACGGAATATTACACAGTCAGAGAAAAGAATGAAATCGTGATGCAGGCAGGCCACAGCATAGATGAACCCTGAAAACGTTATGCTCAGTGGAAGAAGCCAGACACGAGAGACCCTGGATGATTCCATTTGTATGAAATGTCCAGAACAGATAAATCGATAGAGACAGTGCAGGTTGCTGATTCCAGGGACTGGAGGGGCAGAACACGAGGCAACTGCTCAGTGAATACAGAATGTCCCTTTGAGGCAATGAAAATGTTTTGGAACTTGATTGAGATAGTGGTTGCACAATATTGTGAAAGTACTAAATGTCACTAATTGAACACCTTAAAATGATTAATTTTATGTTCTGTGAATTCCACCTTTGATCTAAAAACAAACATTTTTCTTCAAGGTGTTTAAATACATGATAGAACCAAAATAATAATCCAACAAAATGACTTCAAATTGAGATAAAAGAAAATAAGATCAAGCCAGCCAAGGGCAGAAAGCTCTCCATGCACTGAGTTTGCACCTCCAGTGTGCCAGTTGCCACTTGCTGCAGTGTGAACCACTCCAAAATGGGATGGCTTAAAACAGAGACATTACTTTGTCAACAAAGGTCCGTCTAGTCGAGGCTATGGTATGGATGTGAGAGTTGGACTATAAAGAAAGCTGAGTGCCAAAGAGTTGATGCTTTTGAACTGTGGTGTTGGAGAAGACTCTTGAGAGCCCCTTGGACTGCAAGGAGAGCCAACCAGTCCATCCTAAAGGAGATCAGTCCTGGGTGTTCATTGGAAGGACTGATATTGAAGCTGAAACTCCAATATTTTGACCACCTGATGAGAAGAGCTGACTCATTTGAAAAGACCCTGATGCTGGAAAAGATTGAAGGCGGGAGGAGGAGGGGGCGACAGAGGATGAGATGGCTGGATGGCATCACCAACTCAATGGACATGGGTTTGGGTAGACTCCAGGAGTTGGTGATGGACAGGGAGGCCTGGCATGCTGCAATTCATGGGGTCGAAAAGAGTTGGACATGACTGATCGACTGAACTGAACTGAACTGAAAACAACAACGTATTTTTAAATATAATCTTTATTATTTTTTGGTCAAACTGCATGGCAGGCAGGATCTTCATTCCCTAATTAGGGATTGAGGCTGCAGCAGAAGCTCAAAATCTGAACCATCAGACCACTAGGGAAGTCCCCAGTGATGGCATTTATCTCGCTTGCAAATCTCTGCACCATGCAGAGTTTAGGAGGGTTGGCTCACCGCCTCTCAGCATTGTGGTTCTCACCAGGATTGCTCAGGTGAAGGTTAGAATCGTCTGGAGGTCCTCTGGCTCACCCGCTAGTGGTCCATGCTGGTGGGGACCCCAGATGAGCTGGGAATAGGATGCCCACAACGTGGTCCTTCCAGGTGGCTAATGGCGGCTGGGCGCCAAGCCTGAGCGTCCCCGGAGGTCCAGGTGGACCCAGAATCACCTTTCGTGTCTGAGCCTCTGCTGGTACACAGCGTGACTCACACCACTGTCATCGGTCTGGGCAGACGCAAGAAGAGGGAGAGGGTCAGTGTCCCAGCATACAAAGAGCAGGGGCTGTGCTGGACTGGTGCAGCCATCCTGGGCAGTGAAACCTGGAACAACCATTGTGTTGTGGGTGTTTATGCACTTGCAAATAAAGGACTGAAGTGAGAAGGACCAGGAAGAAGCCTAGTTAATAGCACATAACTAGGAATCTAACAGTAGTTTGGGGCTGGTGATGGAGCTCGTCTCTGGGTTTTCACCAGAGAGCTTAGAAGCCAGCCCTGCACTCTCGCTGATATTAAAGGATCATGTGGAAACAGTCAGCAAACGTCCCACACCACTCCACTCCATCATCCCAATGTTAAAAATCTTTCTCACTAGTGGCCTCCCATTCACAGCTGTAATGAAGAACCTCTGGGCTAGTTATTGCCCAGAGATATTTAGTTGACTCCACATATACTGTGAACTGACTTAAAACATTAAACACATCTGTGTTTACCCAATCAATAACTTTTCTCGTCCCAAAAAGAGAGAAAAGGAGAGTAAAAAAGAAGAAAAAATAATTGATACAGACTTGTTTGGGTTAAACATCAGCATTTTCATCTTAGGGATGAAAACCACCTCCTCCAAAGGCCAGACTTCTTATAACACGTGCTGAGGGTCAGGTGGGAAATGCTTAGTGAGAAGAGACACCCCTGGGGCTCAGTCTCACCCTGTGATTCCATATGTTTCCAAGGCACCCGTATAAAGTGGGATGGACCCACTCCTTCCTCAAGATCCCCGAGGGTTCTGTCCTCACAAGTGGATCCCAGAAATCACCGGGAAGCCTGGGTAAGGGAAGAGGTGGAGGGTTGTATGGTGGCACCGTGATGCACCTTGAAAACGTTGAGCTCACTGTCAACCCTACCCCGCCCAGAGGCCATGGGTTCCTCTCCCCGCTAGAACCTATGAGTGTGCATTTCTCTCAGAAGGCCTGCTGCAGGCTGATGTGTGCCTGAAGAGGGAGAGGCAAAAGGCTTCTGCTCTCGAAAGTTCCTATCAAGGAAAACACCCTGCACTTTTCAAACAGGGCTCTGACCCCCGGGCCCACCTGGCCAGCCCCCTCCCCCTGACACTGAAGACACAGATCTGCAGTCTATCTCGATGGACGCTCACCTTGCAGAAACTGTCAGCAGTGAAGACCCGGATGCCCAGTCTGCTGGCAGTTATTGTCTCAAGAGTCTCTAATCTTCATTGGAGAGGTGTTTTCCAAATCTGTGAGAGCACAGCTTGCCGGAGTTGCAGGAAGATTAAAGGGCTGCAGTGGCCTTGCTGCGAGTCCCCGGGTCCCCGCCAGGCAGGGGTGACTGCTGACTACAGAGGCACCTGCCAACTGTTGTCTGAAGCTGCTAAGTTTGGGGCTATTTGTTACGAGGCAGTGATGACCAAAGAAAGGGTGTACTCAGATGCTTCTCCCAGAGTCGGCTTCTGGGGAACCCCTCCCCCATCAGCTTCGAGGGTCACAGACCCACAGGTGCCTGGTGTCTGCCTGTCCTGCACCTGCCTGTCAGGCCGGGCCCTGTCGCATATCAGCGTCACACATGGGTCACAGCACCTGAGCTTGGCATCCTTGACGACATCTGTTGGGACTGAAAGGCATGGGGGCACAGGCGGTTGGGAGGGTGTGGGTGAGTGGAGACAAGGGGGCCACTCAGGCCCCGAGGATGCTCAGAGCTTCTCCTGGACCCGAGGCAATAATTGAGATATCACCAGAGGCACATATTATTCACATGCAGTGATTCTTTGTACAAGGTCACAGCAAGCTGACATCCCCTGGCAAGAGGACCCGGGGGCCCTGGGAAGGTGCACGCAATGTCCCTGTCCCCAGGACCACCAATGGGGTTCCCGCTCAGCCCCCAACCCCAGCCACATGGCCTCTACGGAAGTGAGCAGCAGACTTGGGGAGCAAGGGCCCTACGCCTTTAAAGGAGGCCAAGACATCCGGCTTCCAACCCAGAGCGGACAGACTCGCAGCAGGGTGCCGCTGGGGACACAGGGATCTGGTTCAGATCAAAGAAGCCTCAGACACCCTGGGGACCTTGGCCTGGGAACGCAGGCTTGCTCTCCGGCGTCTCCCGCCCAGACCAGCCTCTCAGCCCCCGGCTTTGGAGGGCAGCCTGGGGGCTGGAATTTTCCTGCTCCATAACTGACTCCCCCCTGGACCCCTCAGGAGGCCTGGGACAGCACTCCCTGTCACCCAACGGCCGCAGTCACACAAGGTGCCCCACACAGCCCCCCCCCAGTATGGCCTCCAAAGAGGGGAGACTGCCCTTTGGGGAGAATCGTGGGATCCTAGAAGAGGTGGTGGGGGGTGACCTGCAGTCAGCTCACCACCCCCTCCCCAGCCACTAATTAATCTGCTAGCTGACCTTTCACCTCCAGGGGACTTAGCCTGATCGCTCTCCCAGTCCAGGGCCCCAGCACAGCTTGGCAGAACCACGTCTCACCCTCAGAATCCCCTGTCTGTACCCCAGGCATGATGAGAAACATGACCTACAGCCTGGCATAGCCAGAGCCACGTTCCTGCTACGGCCTGCAATTTTCTACTCTATTCTAGCCTTGTCTGTTCTTTCTTTTTTAACTGAAGGATAGTTGACTTACAATGTTGTGTTCGTTTCTGCCGTACAGCACTCTGATTCAGTTATGCAGCTATATTCTTGTTCGGATTCTTTTTCCATCATGGCGTATCATAGGATGTTGAAGTTCCCTGTACTGTACAGTAGGATGTTGAAGTTCCCTGTACTGTACAGTAGGACCTTGCTGTTTTCCATTCTGCAGGTGATGGTTTGCATCTACTAACCCCAGACTCCCCGTCCACCCCTCGTCCACCCCCTGTCCCTTGGCCCAGAGTGTTCTCTGCGTCTGAGAGTCAGTTTCTGTTCTGTAGACAGGTTCGTTTGTGCCCTAGTTTAGATGCCACGTGTTAACTGGTACCGTGTGGTACTGGTCTTTCTCTTTCCAACTTACTTCACTCAGTATGATAATCTCTAGGTCCTTCTGTGTTGCTGCAAGTGGCATTATTCCATTCTTTTTTATGGCCAGGTAATATTCCATTGTGTGTGTCTATATATATATATAGACACACACATATTTTTGGAACGCTTGGGGCCAATGAATTATAAAAATCAATTGGATGGCTCATAAGCAGTATTTCTTTAATGAAGTAGAGTAGAATAAACAAGTTTACTGTTGGTGGGAATGTAAATTGGTGCAGCCACTATGGAAAACAGGATGGAGGGTCCTCAAAGACTAAAAATACAACTACCATACGATCCAGCAATCCCACTCCTGGGCACACATCTGGACAAAAGTCTAATTCAAAAAGATATCTGCTCACAATAGCCAAGACATGGGAGCAACCTAAATATCCACTGGCAGAAGAATAGACACAGAAGATGTGGCATATATAATGGAATATTACTTAGCCCTAAAAAAGAACGGAATGCTACCATTTGCAACAGACTGTATTGGGGGTCACAAGAACATGGTTCTGGCTATGCCAGGCTGAGGTGTAAAGCATGTCCCCCAAAGTTAACATTTTCTTACAGCTAAACTCTCATTTCCCTAAATTTGCATCTTGTGGTCAAGCCCTTGTTCTTGTCAAGGTGACCAGGAGGAGAGGATATGTAGGGACGTCCTGTAGCTAATGAAGCCAAGTTCAGGATGACAGCCCTGAGAAGGGAGAGTCGCCTTTTTGTTGTGACTTTTTTCATTTGCTCATCAATAAATACAAATGTTATTTACACTGAAGAAAGAGTCCTTCACCCCAAAAGAGATATGTTAAGAACCACCTCATTCTCAGAAGTCAAACTCAGCAGAGATTCTGAACTAGACTTCTCAGCTGCTTGGAGCTGCCTGCAGGGTTTTAACCACCCCAGTGCGCAGGTCGCAGCCAGCTCAGAACTGGGGGTGCGGTAGGTGGGCAGTGTGAGACTGGCTAAGTGTGATTCCAGTGCCCAGGATGATAGA
Organism: Oreotragus oreotragus; assembly: GCA_006410675.1. Classification (NCBI taxonomy): domain Eukaryota; kingdom Metazoa; phylum Chordata; class Mammalia; order Artiodactyla; family Bovidae; genus Oreotragus; species Oreotragus oreotragus. The sequence continues at coordinate 101,038 of SJYX01016767.1, read as the reverse complement.
AAAAACACTGTTTTCAAAACAGCGGGGTCTGGGTGGAGCCTGAGACTCTGCATTTTATAAGCTCCTGGGTGGTACTGCTTATCCGGGGACCCCACTTGGAACATCAAGGTTTCTACCTTGGTTGAACACAGTCATCACCTGAGGAGCTTTGGACCCAGCTTATGTGAACTGAATGTGAGTTTCTGGGACCCAGAGGCATCCCGTATTTTCCCAAAGCTCTGCCCCGATCCTAATGTGCTTGAGTCAAGGGCCGCAAGCACCTGGCTCTGAACCCCACAGCCCTGGGGCCAGGGATGAATTCCTTTGTTCTCCGAGCCTCAGTTTCTGTATCTGTAATGTAGGGATGGTGTTGTGTCCTGGGGGCCTTGAATGGGACTCAGACTTGGCCAGGTGGTCTAGTGGGCAAGTGATCCCCAGCCTTTATTCAGCTGGACTGCCATGCATGAGGAAGCATGCTGTTGTTACAGTAGCTGGAGTTCATTCTGGAGAGGGAGAGAGAGGAATCAGTGAAACAGGAGGACCACTCTGGGACTGGGCCCATGGGCCTTGTGGAAGACGGTCCTTGTCCCCATAGCATCCTTGGGGGTCCTACCAGACTCTGCCCCCGGCTCTGCCCTTCTCCTACCCCTGGTATCCCAGGTCCTTGCCATCCAGGAAGAAACAGGTCTGTTGGAGAATCAGTTGCTTCCAACCTTTGGAATCTTGGAAAAGACGTAGGCTGAAGCCCAATCCCTGCTGTGTGGCCTTGGTGCAAGTGACTTAATCTCTCTGGGCTCCTTTCTTCATCTGTGTAAAACAGGAATGATAAGGATCCCTCTAAGATCATTGTGAGGATGAAAACAGGCATTATGTGCGCATGATAAATATTATTTTTATTGTACCAGCTTGAATGAGATAGGTGCTAAGAAATGAGAAGGACTGGGGGGTCAGGTTGAAAAATGGAGAAATTAAAAAGAAAACGATTTTCAACATTTCAGATAACAACCGAATGCTGCCAACGGAAATCTGTGTTTCAGCTGTGACAGCACCGCCCCCAGGCTTCCAGACTCAGCAGGAAAGGGCCGCCTTCTGGAGCCATGGGCCCTGAAAATAGCACCCAGGGTTGTCAGAGCCCCGATGGCTGCAGGCCTCTGGGAAGCCAGGCTCAATCCAGTCTGACCAGACCCAGGGTGTTTGCTTGGGTGCTGGGGATTGTCTAGACATGGCCTGGCCGTGTCCGAGCATGCGAGACTCTGCCATGGGGCCTGACAGCTCCGTTTGGCAGTGGGCTGGGCCGCGCGTTGGCGCCAGGACTGGGAGGATGACAGAGTGCTGAAATCTGCCCGAGACGGAGCCGTATCAGATTGTGCGGCTGCCAGCTCCACGCTCCACGCTCGGCGAGCACATCGTTGGTGACCAATGGGGAGATAGGAGGGCGGGCCTGGCAGCCGTCAGCCGGGGAGCTGGCCAGACGCAGCTGGGGGCTGAGAAGCCGTCACTTCCCAGGTGAGCTCGCGTAGGAAACAGCTCTGGACCTGTAGGGAGGCCCCCGATTCTATCTGTGTCGCCGGTCCGGTGATGAGAGAATCGGCCAGGCAGGGGAGAGCAGGGGTCCAGATGCCAAGCTCGTGTGTGGGCCCTCATGCACCCTGACTCGAATGCATGGATGCAGATAGATGATGGATAAACAGATCACAGAGACGGAGGTGGATGATGGATGTGCAGACGGATGGATGATAGACAGTAGCTAGATAGTGGATAGACAGAAAGATGATGGGTAGATAATAGGGTAACTAGATGGGGATAACAGATTATATGGACATATGTGTACATGGCAATTGGGATGGTTTGAGCCACAATTGGATATTTGATTATTTTGAAGAAGTATTCATTTTTTAGGTGTGAAATGGTTCTCTCCAGAGAGCAAACCCATGGCCAGGCCCGGCCAGTCGAGTTCCTTCATGAATTGTATGTCTATCTGCTGAGGAGAGTGACTTCCACTTACTTCTTGGATCTCCAAGACCCGCCCCCCCCCAAAAAAAAAAAAAAAAGCAGGAGAGAGAAAAACAAAACGAGACCTTCATGCAAAGCAGTTTGGTTATCCGCCAGTTACTCCCCTCGGTACAGAGAAATAGATGAACAAGGCAGGGGCTTGTGGGCAAAGGTCCCTCCATGCAGCACAGACACAGTGCACCCCCACACCAGCCACGTGTGGCTGTTTACATTTAAGTCATTGAAACCCGATGACGTCGCAAATTCAGTTCCTCGGTTACTCCAGCCCCGTGTCAATGCTCTTAGGAGCCACACGTGCCCATCACCTGGGATAGCGAGGTTCTAGAAGCTTCTGTCATAGTAGAACATTCTCCTGGACGGCCTGTGTCAGGGAGCCCGAGAATAGGTACAGCTCCTATCAGGGCAGCGAGCTGGGAGGTGCAGCCGTGCAGAGCGGGAGTGGGACGAGGAGGGCTGTGTGTGCTGGGCTTGGGTGCAGGTCGGTCTCCATCCCACAGGGGGTTTGCAGGAGAGCCCCCGGGCCCCAGCTTCCCTGTCCTGTCTACAGAGGAGCATTAGTCAGCCACTCGCCCTATTCCTCCCCCTCGAAGGCAGCGGCGTCTTACCGTTTACCGGCTTCCTGGTTAGACTGACGACAAGTAGGCGGCCATTCCCTCTTCCCGTGTCAAGGTGTGTCCCAGTGTCTCCATCTGCCCCTGCCTCTGTGCCTGGCATGCAAAGCAGGCTGGCAATACCACTGATTCCCCACTGGGGGCTGACCTCCGCAAATGGCTGAGCTCAGCCTGACTGGCCCATCACGCCCCTCCCCCAGGCCTGTCCCCCAACCTGCCTGAACAGAGCCCTGACTCCCACGATCTGCTTCCACCCATGACCTCAACCTCCGAATGACGGAAATCTTCCCAAACTACCTTGTCATTCCAGCGACAGAGGACCCCAAAAAAGGCCCTTTCTGCCCAGAGCCACTGTGATGCCTGAGCTGAAACGGCCGGTCTGGAGCTGAGGTGGGTCCCTACGAGAGGAAGGGCGCCTTTCTGCCAGATGGACTCAATGCCCATGCCCCCGGGTTTCAGGTCACTCTCACATCTTTTGAGATTTGAAGTAGTATTGCATCTTGGCTAAATGTTTACTCTAGAACTGATGGAAGCTGCCTGTCTGCAATGAGTTCTAAGGTGTCTGGGCTCAAAATGGCTGTGGGATCTTAGTTCCCCGACCAGGGATCAAACTGAGGCGCCCCACGTTGCAAGGCAGCTTCTTCACCGCTGGGCCACCAGGGAAGTCCCCAAGTCACTTGTGTTACAAGCGCAGAAACTGAAGCCCAGATTCAGATAGTGACTCAAGACTATCCAAGGGCCCAACGAGGCCAAGTGTCACTTCCCTCCCCTCATTTGAGTCATCTAGTAAGTCCAAATCAAAAATGTTTATTTTCATGTCAAGTGCGACACTAGTCTAGGAAACAATTTTAAGTCATTAAAAACCCACACAAACAAAGAACCATTAAGAATGGTACAAGAAAAACAAATAAGTAGTTATTCCTGTAAATAACCCATTAGAATTGATTTTTCAATGGATTCAACCACCTGCCTTTTAAATAGCATGGTGCTTGGTTTCTTTTAATTATTCTTATTCCCAGGTGGCTCAGTGGTAAAGAACCCACCCGCCAAGGCAGGAGTTCCATCCCTGGGTAAAGAAGATCTCCTGGAGGAGGGCAGGAATTCTTGCCTGGAGAATTCCTGGAGGAGGGCATGGCATTCTTGCCTAGAGGATTCCTGGAGGAGGGCAGGAATTCTTGCCTGGAGAATTCCATGGACAGAGGAGCCTGACAGGCCACAGTNTTCCATCCCTGGGTAAAGAAGATCTCCTGGAGGAGGGCAGGAATTCTTGCCTGGAGAATTCCTGGAGGAGGGCATGGCATTCTTGCCTAGAGGATTCCTGGAGGAGGGCAGGAATTCTTGCCTGGAGAATTCCATGGACAGAGGAGCCTGACAGGCCACAGTCCATTGAGTCGCCAAGAGTCAGACACCACTCAGCTAACACTTTCACACTTCCATTCCCAAGTTAAGGCATATATTTTGCATCTACTTCAGATGCATAGATTCTTGGTAGGACTTTAAAGGGGGCGTTGATGACAATATCTGTAAAAGCCAAGAGATGGAAGCTAGAGCTCGTCCTGTGAACCACAGAGCACGTCTGTTTTCTCTGGGTTGATCACTGAGGGATGAATCCCTTCCTGATAAGAGGACTTTACTGGGTAATCTTTTTTCCAGTCTTGATGGGAGCACATTTTCTTGGAAGGAACCGTGAGTGTTTGGGGCAGAGGAGTAATGATTTCTTAGAAGACGTTTTCCTCCTTAAGCCTTTCTGGAAACTAATATCCAGGCTCTGACCACCTGGGAGTCCAGGGGATGCCCCGCTGGGAGGTGGCAAGGCACATGATGGGACACAGCGCCTGTGGCCCCTGCAACGAGAGTTTCAAAAAGAGCAAATAACAGCCTTGAAGGAAAGCAATATGTTTTTCCTCAACATAAGGTTTCCTCCCCCAAAACAGCGTCAGAGACTGTCGGAAGCTGGGCACCCTTCCAAAGGTTAGAGACGGGGCCAAAACATATCATTTTAGCCTTTTCCGTCTCGGAAATGTAGATGCCGTCTCACCACAGTTGCCAAAGCCCATTGCTTGAATGCAGCCCGGTGGGTGAGCTTCTGGGAACCAGGGCTGGGAGGCGGAGAGGAGCTTGTGCCAACTTGGAGCTGGCGGTGCAGCCTGCAGGGCCCAGTGCAGGCCCAGAGGCTGGGGAGGAGCAGGCTGTTTGGAAAGGCCTGAGCAGTTGGCCCACATTTGCCGGCTTGTGGATAAGTGTATCTGCGGTCTTTTCCTGCCTTTGGTATTTATCATTTTCCTTGCATGGTGGGGCTTCCCTGGTGGCTCAGCTCGTGAAGAATCCGCCTGCAATAAGGGAGACCTGGGTTCGATCCCTGGGTTGGGGACACCCTGGAGAAGGGAAAGGCCACCCACTCCAGTATTCTATGATCCTGGCCCGGAGAATTCCATGGACTGTGTAATCCATGGAGTCACAAAGAGTCAGACACGACTGAGCGGCTTTCACGTCACTTGTATGAGAAATCCCATCCCTCTTTCAAAGCATCAGCTGCTTGCCCACTGAGGGAGCTGAAGCACCGTGGAAGTTCATGGCAGGAGGGCACCCGACTGTGAGGGGGTCTGGACTAAGCAGGGCTCTTCTCCAGCCTCTGGGGTTGAGCAGCTTTCTGGCAGAGGTCGCCAGCGCCCTGCTCTTGAGCCCTCACCCTGCCTAAACACACAACAGCTTCCCAGGGCAAGCTCCCAAGCCCTGCCTGAAGGCGTTCCTGGCCACAGCCCTCCTCTCCCAGCTCACATAAGGCCCACCCTTCATACCTCTAATGGTTACTCTGGCAACTTGTTTGAAACTGCTCACTCCTCCTGCCAACCCTGGAGGCAAGTGATTACCACTTTCCAACTGGGGTGGAGGGGACTCGGCCAGGGTCACACAGCTGGGAAATGACAGAGCTGTGGCATCAACCCAGGTCCCCAGCTCCAGACCCAGAGCTCTGCCACTCCACCCAAACCCCGACCCTAGGACCTCTCGGGCCTTGTCACTGTGACCTCCAACATATGGCTGTGACTGAGTCAGGAGAGGGAACGTTTATCTGTGCCTGTCCTACAGTCAGATCAGCTGCCTTGTCTTCGGGCAGTGGCTGTACCATCTGAGTAGACACAACAAACTTTTAATAACTCTACACAACTCTAAACCAGAAGTATATTTTTACTCTTGTGAGTCAGCCATTTATTTGTCAATAAAGGCCAATAAAGGAAAAGGCCCAGGGGCATTTATAAACAGACCGTGGCCCCTAGAGACAGGCCGGGGGAAGCCGAGCTGTCTAGAAATTATCTGGGCCCTGAAAACCATTCCACGGGAACAGACAAGCATAGAGCCCTCTGGGAGACGGGCTGCAGGGGTCCCAGAGGTGGAGGAGGTGGAGGAGGAGGCAGTGTGGTCACAGCCCACGGTCCTCGGGCAGACCTGCCTCCCAGCCCCACTTAGAAACCCTGGGACAGAGTGAATAGCTCTCTGGGCCTCAGCTTCGTCTTCTGCCAACCTTCAGGGCTCTGTGGAGATTAGAGATCAGGTTCACGATGAGCAGTGCTTGAACGTCCCTTGTGATGGGGATCAGGGCGCTGGCAGTGACTGTGATGGCAGGGTGATGGGAACCAAGACTGATCAGTATTCATTCTCCAAAAATGAGCTGAGTTAGCTGAATACCTGTTGCATACCAGGGGCTCACCATGTACTGGGAAAGGAGGAGGAGGAAGTGAATGTAAACGCACCCCCTCTGAAAAGAGCAAGACATGGAGGAACAAGAGTTCTGTCTCACTGGGATACTGTTCGGCAGGACGAACCTCAAAGGACACAGAGCCCATAAGCAGCAGTTCCTTTCCTGGAGAGTCCCCAGTCGAATGGAGGGTTCTGTTCTACAGGAAGGCATGTGCAAGCCCGCTCACAGCAGTGCTGCTCCCAATAGTCAGGAGCTGCCAACAGCTCAGGCTCCTGCCAGCAGAGAATGAAGAGGCTGTGGTCTCTTCATCTCGGAGAACATTACTCGGCAGTGAAGACAGACCAGCCACTGCCACGCACAACCACATGGGTGAGCTTCTATCATAACACAAGGGAAAGCAGGCAGACAGGAGCGCATGCTGTGCAGGCCCATCTGCACGCAGTCGAGAACAGATAAAGCTGACCGATGAGGACAGAGGTCACAGGATCAGTTACCCTAGGGTGGGGGAGTACTGACCGTCTGGTGACAGAAATATTCCAAATCATAACCCCAGAGGGGATCCAGAGGGGGTCCACATGTCTAAAATGTTGCGGACGTTGTACCTATATACCTCTGTATGATGTTGCTGTTTTCAGTCATTAAGTCGTGTCTGACTCTTTTCGACCCCATGGGCTGCAGCATGCCAGGCCTCTCTGTCCTTCACCATCTCCCGGAGTTTGCTTAAATTCATGTCCATTGAGTCGGTAATGCCATCCAGCCATTTCATCCTCTGCCACCCCCTTCTCCTTCCTTCAGTCTTTCCCAGCATCAGGGTCTTTTCCAGTGAGTCAACTCTTCTCATAAGTGGCCAAAATACTGGAGCTTCAGCTTCAGCATCAGTCCTTCCAATGAATACTCAGGGCTGATTTCCTTCAGGATTGACTGGTTTGATCTCCTTGGTGTTCAAAGGACTCTCAAGAGGCTTCTCCAGCATCATGGCTCGAAAGCAGCAATTCTGTGGTGCTTAGCCTTCTTTATGGTCCAACTCACATCCACGTGGCTTCTCTTGCGCCTCAGCTGGTAAAGAATCCGCCTGCAATGCGGGAGACCTGGGTTCAATCCCTGAGTTGGGAAGGTCCCCTGGAGACGGGAACGGCTACCCACGCCAGTATTCTGACCTGGAGAATTCCATGAACTGTATAGTCCATAAGGTCGCAAAGAGTCTGACACGACTGAATGACTTTCACTTTCAGTCACATCCATAATGACTACTGGAAAAACCATAGCTTTGACTATACAGACCTTTGTTGGCAAAGTGAGATCTCTACTTTTTAATATGCTATCTAGGTTTGTCATAGCTTTTCTTCCAATGAGCAAGTGTCTTTTTATTTCATGACTGCAGTCACCATCCAATACGTGGTTTCAAATGTAATTTTAACAGATGTATTTCATTAGGACTCTTGTTTGAAGATGACAAAAACACAACAAACCCTGGCTTAAGTAAAATGGCTTAAGAATTGATCAGCTCCTCTAATCAGATGTCTGGGGGAGGGGGAGCCTCAGAGATTCAAGTACAGTTCTCTGCCCACCTCACCCCCCATCTTCTCTTTTTTCTTCCAAGAAAAAGTGTGTTTTAGTTACAAATTCCGACTCTTTGTGACCCCGTGGACTGAAGCCCACCAGGCTCCTCTGTCCATGGGATTCTCCAGGCAAGAATATTGGAGTGAGCTGCCATTCCCTTCNTCTTCTCTTTTTTCTTCCAAGAAAAAGTGTGTTTTAGTTACAAATTCCGACTCTTTGTGACCCCGTGGACTGAAGCCCACCAGGCTCCTCTGTCCATGGGATTCTCCAGGCAAGAATATTGGAGTGAGCTGCCATTCCCTTCTCCATCCAAGAAAAAAGAAAACACCAAACTGACACTATCCTCCTTGATACAGTCAGATGGTGTGAGAGAGAACTGAAAAGGGAGAAACTTCTCCCTGGGTGACTTTTGGGTCAGCTCCCTCTACCCACCGAAGGCAGGAACCACAGTCACAACAGGCGTCTCCAAGGCTCCCATGTTTCTCAAGAAAATAGCACTTCCTCCTCAGCACCAGTGATTAAAACCCCGTGGTGGACTCTGATTGGCCCAACAGGAATCATGTATCTGAAGCTGGGTCCAATCACTGTGGCCCAGAGGTGGAACCCCGTCCACCTGCAACCCCTGGAGGAATCCCAGGTTGCCAGCCCGTTTTTTCTGGTCCCTCCAACAAGGATTTGTGGTTTTCTTTTTAGTCTCTCCCCAAGCACCTGCAGAAGGATGATGAGTTAGTGGGGGCATCAAGAAGGGTAAAGACTATTGAAGAAGGACAAGACTCAGCAGGAAGAAATGGTGTCTGGAGGGCTGCAAAAGAGACAATTAGACTATGCGTAATAATTATTGTTTACCAGGCATCACAGTCCTCATCTCTTTGCTCCTCCATCAAAACCCAGAGAGATGAGGAGGGGGTTCAGGGCAGGGGTTATGTCCCACTCAACAGGGGAGCCAGACTTTGAGGAGGTGAAGTGCCTGCCTGCACTCACGCTTAGATTATGAAGAAGAGGAGGGAAGCACCCGGGCTTTCTTGCTGCCTCTCCCAGTCTCCCTCCCCTGCTTGCCAAAGCATCAGCCAGCAGGGAAGTAAGCACAAACCACCGCTCCATGATCTCATTAATATTTTCCTTTAGGTTGACTCTGGTTTTTACTTTAATGATTTTTAAAAGTGAACTTTGAAGAATTGCTGACAATGGACTATCAGTACCTCTTTGATAGGTAGATTGTAACCGAAAGCAGATACAAGAACGGAAAACAGTGTTACTCAGCCCTAGCTGGACAATGTTACCTGCCCACAGCTCCACCTCCATGCCAGGCCTTAGTCTGCTTTCCTTACATGAGAAGATCCTCGGGTGTCAGAGGGAGTGAAAGATAGCCGACCTTATGCCTCTGGATGGAGTGGAGGAGAATGGGAAGGCGCATTTCTCACTTTCTCTCTGGGTGACTCATGATATGTAACACTCAAAATCAAATATGGGAAAGCATGCTTATTATGGTTGTGTGTTCATTTTCAGAATGTCTCCGCTTTTTCCTGCCCCCTCATTCCTTCTGGGTCTTAGTACATGATGGAACAAGGTCCCGCCACTGCAGCATTTGATATCTTGTAACTGTGGTGCCAAGTAAGTAAAAAAGTGTATGTGGGGTTGGGGGGAGGGAGAGAGAGATGGGAGGGGCAATTAATACTCAGAGAATGGAGTTAAATACAGGGCCACAGGGGATGTTTTAAGGTACAAAAAAAGAAAATATTAAGCCTATCAAAATGTTAAATAAATTGTTTTACTAGAATTGACTCTATGAAGTTTTTAAGAAGATACATAAACCTTAAGAAATTGCATTTTTTTAGGGGAAGAGAAACTTGTTAACTATAAGAATGTAACCATAAAAATCCAAAATGTGGGAAATCCCACATGATAAATGACATTTCTTCAACAGACAAATTGCCGGGAAAAAAAAAAGAGAGAGAGAAATCAAAGGACTAAAAGCCACCCAATGTATAGCTTTGTTTAGATCCTGATTCAAAGAAACCAGTTTTTAAAAATTATGAAAAAATGGGGGGAAATGACTCAGGATTTCTATGACATTGAGGAATTTACTACCAATTTGTAATCAGGGTATTGGGCACCTTTAAAGAGTCTTTCCTCATGTTTTAGAGCTATGGACAGAAATGGAAGAATGAAATGATAGGAAATCCAGCCTTCATCTCAGAGGCAAAGTTGATATGGAACCGGTAACTGCCGAAGTCTGGTGAGCAGGGCATGTGGACATTCTCTACTCTTCTATGTGTTTCAAAGATTCCATGATAAAAAAGTTTAAAATAAGTCAGCCTTTACAAACACGTTGGAAGCCCCTCCTAAGTTCCATTCTCCTAAATGTGTGGAGCCCGGTCCTCAGAACCATCTTCCAGGTGCTGAAGTGAAAAGATGCATCATTCTTGTCCATCGCCCAGCCAACAGCACAGCTCCTGCACACAGAGGTGGGGGGGCCCTGGTCTTGGATTTGGGGAAGGGGGTCCTGACAGGTCTTCAAAGGGGGCAGGTTTTGCCCATTTCACAGCCCACTGAGAATTCACAGTTCTCTAATTGTGAACCAAACATGAACTTTTTTTCAGCCAGGGAACTCATTTATGCTTGGCAAACGGCAACATCTCATTTCAAAGCCAGGAAGGGAGGACTTTAAAAGATTTAAAACCCAGCTCCAAAAGTTCCTTGGACATCAAATAGCCTTTTTGAAACAAGGTTTTGATGAGTTAAGAGCAAATGAATCAGAAACATATGGATTAAATTCCCCTTAAAATCCGCATGGGTTTAAAAAATGAAGGGGAATGGAGCTTGGCAAATATCTTTTTCGGTTTTATCAGACCCCAAGCATTTTAAAAACAGTGCAAGATGGTTGGCAAACCCAACATGCAGCTGAATTCATCCTGTGATAATGGCGGGTCTCAAGAAGGACCCGCTGCAGAAGTTGGGGACACCACGCAGGGCAGCTGTTAGCGTCCCCTTCCCTGGTGGGCAAAGGCCTCCCCTCCACACGCCAGAGCTCTGTGAGCAGAGAATCCCAGCGGACGGCTCCATAAAGGGATTCTGGTCCCTGTAGCCACCCGCTCTTCTTGATAACTGCATGACAGGAAATTAGGAGAAGTTGCAGAAGGCAGCATTTTCATTCTGTTCAGGTGTGTGTGCTCAGTTGTGTCCGACTCTTTGTGACTCCATGAACTGCAGCTCACCAGGCTCCTCTGTCCATAGAATTTCCAGACAAGGACACTGGAGCAGGTCGCCAGTTCAGGTCCCCACCTCCGATTAGAGATGCCCTCCAAGTCTCCCTCCCAACCTCTGCCAAAGCCCCCTTTGGAGGAACTCAGATGGCTCTCAGCTAAAGAAAGTAGTGCAAACTTGGCTCTGTGCTGAGATGGGCCTGCCACAGTCTCGGGACAAAACCCCACCGCGTGTTCTTAAGAAGGGCCCTCCAGAGGGAGGCCTGTGGCCAGGCGTATACGTGGGGGTCCCTCTGAGCTCAGATGCAGACCCCAGGCGTGAAACAGCGGAGGAGCCCTCAACCAGCCCCAGAGAACTCCTTCTATTACCGGTCAGGAGACAGTGCTGAGAGCACAGTGCCCCCGGGGTCACCTGTCGAGACACACAGCGGTGACACCAGGGTGTAGGAGCTGAGATTCCCGATCCCCAGGTCATACTCAGGCTGCATCTCAGAGCATCACCAGGAACCATTCTGGAGCACGGCTGACATCGAGCATCCTCAAGGATGGTGTCACGGGAGAGGCACAGAAACACATCCATCGGTGGCCCCCTGCTCCCAGAATAAGCCCCAGTTCTCAGCTTGCATGTCACACTGTCTGCAGGGTCACCCCATCCACCCTGCGCACAGAGGACCCGCCCAAGAGGCAGATAGAAGAGCGATGAGAGGACGGAAACATGGCCGGCCCGCCAGCTCCAGCATGCAGAGCCATGCGGTGCGGAGTGAGCGGCCAGGGATCCTGTGGCCCAGCTGGCTTGCCTACAAAACAAGAATGCTAATCGCTCCCATCCAAGCACAGGTGGGGGGACTGCATGAGTTTCTCCGTGTGAGGCTGTCGGCGTCGGTCTGGCCCGGGGACCCGCCATGCATGCCCATGGTGCTGAAGGCGATGCGGTGCCAGTTGCTGCAGATAAATGACCTCACCCCACTCCATCCTCACCACTGCCTTGATGTCATCACCCCCACTTGAGGGGTGAGAAATCCGAGACTCCAGGAGGCTGAATAACTTGCTAATGAGCTGCACAGCCAGATTTCCAGTCCAGATAGGGCGGGCTCCCTGGCCGCCTGCACCCCGAGGGCGCCACCGCTCCGAGGGGTACGGGCTGGGTGTTCAGCTGGGGCTTGGGCCCCTCAGGCAGCTCTGCGCCATGGACCAGCTGCATGACCAGTCGCCATGGGCCTGTCTGAATCCAAGGCCATCTACTCTCCTTAGCCGAGGAGAGGCCAAGGGGTGAAGGAGAGACACCCCGCCACCTTCAGTGCAGAGTCCAAGTCCAGCCCACCACCCCACTCCCCGCTGGGTAACCCCAAGAAGATTCGTTCACTGAGTCTCAGTCCCCTCATCTGTAAGATGGGCCTGTCATTGATATTTACATCACAAGGCTGGGAAAAATAAATGACAGAAGGCTTGTGCTGCTCTCGCTGGGCAGAGTTCCCAGCACGGCTAATTGCCTGATAATTATGGAGGCTCAGGCCTGCGTTGTCCCCCCACCCTCCAGCCTCCGCCTCCAGGAGGACAAGGTGTCTCCACAACAGAGTTCTTTACAGGTAACAGTGTCCTTTCCATAGCCCAGCCTTATGCCTCCCAGAACCTGTCTAGGGACCAGGCACAGAAAGGCAATGACATGCCGGGGCTCCCTGTCTGTCTCTCTGACGTTGGCCTGACTGGCTGTTCTGCCCGGGAACATGCAAGTTGCTGCATCTCATCACGCTTCAAAGTCTGATACCAACCCAGTCACTACAATTCTAAGATGCCAACCCAAGACGGGGTCCTATAGGTGGGACACCTGGTGGGTATGGACTCAGCCTCCCCCCACCATGGTTCTCCCATCTGTAAAACAGAGCCAGTGAACCCTGCTTCTATGGGGCAGTACCAAGAACACAGCAAGTGCTCAGTAAATGGCCCACCTGCCACGGGAGACTCTTACCCTCCATCCAGTTTCACACCAAGCGCCAAGAAAACTGTAGATCAAACCGTATCCCAAAGGCGCAGGGATGAGCCTGGCCCTGGGCTTGCTTCAGATGAAAAAGAACTTGCTTTTGCTATATCAAGATCACAAACCTATTACACTTTTAAAACCCAAAGAGGAGACTCAGGCCCTTTGAAGCCAACGTAAATACAACTGTTTAACAGCTTATTTTAACTATCCAATGGGAACCCAGTTGCTTAAATGGACTCACATTGCCAGCAATCTCTCTCTGCGACGTGGTATTTGTTAGAAATCAGGATTTCACTTCACAAACCATCCTGCGGTCGCCTCCGCTTTGTCTCTTAACAGGGCTGTCTTTATGTGAGTTTTCTTTGGCTTCCCAATAGAAGAGTAACAGATTCCTTTTGAAGTTTTTTTATTGATGAATGAGCCGCTATAAATAACCCTCCATGGCAGCCGCCCGATCTCTGAAGTTTACTCTGGAATAATAGTAGCAGTGGGAATGAAGGGCAGTTCACAGCAGCGTGTCATGAAATACTTTAATGGGCTTCATACTGTTTAACTTAATCTTTACAGATGTAAAAACAGAAATACAATTATTTTAACAACTATTATTACATATTGCTTTGCTAATGAAAACAAAGTCCTGGGAAGCACTGGGAGACACTGAGGGAATGCTTATGACCCTCGCGGAACTATGCTGGGTGCTGGCGGGGATGGGATCTGGGGACAGAGAGAATCAGGGACGGAGCATCTTGGCTCTCCCACAGGTCTCTTTCTGCCTCCCAGCTTTGACACACACACACACACACACACACACACATACACACATGCAACCACACAACACATCCTAATGATGCTGTCATACCAAGTGCAGCTTCTCGGAGCTGATTTCAGGCTCAGCTCTGCGGTATGAATTATGGGGCCCATGGAGAATTTCTGTTGCTGGGAAAGACAACCGCTTGCTCTTAATGGAGCTCGAAGGACTTTTCCTGTTTCTCACAGTCCCCAGCTGCCACCCCGCCTCCTTGATCCCAGCGCTCCCGCCCCCACCCCCTCAACTCCAGCTTCCAAGGAGCATCCTCTCGCCAGAGGGGACTGGGATACAGCTCACTCGCAAACCCATAAATCCAGAGGTCGCGCCTGCAGTCTGAACCTTCTCCCTGCCCCTCTGGGAAGTCGCAGAGATTAAATATGGAACCCCTGGGTCTCGTCCACTGCGCTGTGAAGACCGCCCTCCCCTTTGATTCTTCGGGGAGGTCTCTGCCTGCAGAGGCGCGTCCAGAGTCCAGACATGCCTTTTTCTCATGAGCTGTGGCCTAACCCCGCTCCCTCACTCCAGACTGGGAGCTGGGGGCCCCCATGCAACCCTCCACTGTGTAACTATGCCTTCTCCTCCCTGCTTCTTGGAGCAGTCCTTGCCAGTGAAACTAGGAGCTTGCCTGAACCCCAAATCCTTCAGAAAATGACAGGATTGGGTAGGGAGACATCAAAAATATGTGTTTTGAAAGCTCAGCTGGAGACAGGGGCTGGTACCCACGGCAAGCAGCAGATTTGCCCAGTAGTTGGCAGCTGGTCTGGATTCTCATAGCCTCCACCCCGTGGACCAGGGGCAGTGGGCAGATCCTTGAGAGCAAAATAGAAGGCAGCTCACTCCCAGGGAAAAAGAGCCAGACTAGGATCCTGGATGCCTGTCTAGGTCTGCCCAGGTTTACCCGTCAGGTGAGCCCCACCACCCACCCGCCCTGGGCTGAGCAAGTAAAGGGGTGAACAGCCTTGTGTGGAGAAAAGCACCAGGAGTCAGACGAGCGCTCTCCCGGGATGGCCCTACAAATGTCCACTGTCTGCTCTGCACCAAGCGCTGGGTCACAAGCCGAGGACGCTCACTCTGGCAGGAGAGCCAGGCGTGGAGAAATACAACCCTGTAACAAACATTTTTTGAGGCCTGCTAAGTGGCAGGCTCTAGGCTGGACATGATAGGGAAAAGGGGGCACAACAGAGAATGATTTGACCTTTGCCCTCAAGAGCGCATTGCATTCTGGGGAGGGACAGATGCAAAACTCATTACTGGGCAAATAATTACTTAATTGCAGTTGGGGTAAGTACTCTAAAGAGCTGCAGGATCCTCTAAAAGTGTGTGAAAGGGCAAGCGAGAATCGAGCTGTGCATCCCTCGGCTGAGGCAGAACGCGTGAAATGCGGCTCGTCTAAACTAAGATGTGTGGTCAGCACAGGACACACACTGGGCTTCCAAGACTCGGTGCCAAAAAGGTGTAAGACATGTCAGTAATTTTTATATTAAACCCCATGCTGAAGTGGGATCAAATCTAGGTCTCTGAGCCACCAGGGAAGCCCAGTACCTTGGATAGGTGGGGTTAAATAAAATAGACCCCTGAAATGACCTTTACTTGTTTCTTTTCACTTTTTCCTTTTTAAGGTGGCTCCTAAAAATTGTCAAATGACCCTTCTTCAGCTCGCTGTACTAGAAGATCCAAAAATGCATCCCTAAGCAAGAGGCTTTCTCTGGCCCTTTAGCTTGAAAATCCCAGAGGGATGGAAAGGAGATAGAAATGTGGTCTATGCCACTAGCTCTGTTCTTCGGGTGTGGAGATCACACAGGGGGACTATCTGGGGTTTCTCAAATCTCAGGGCTATAGAGTCAGATAATTCTCCATTGTGAGGGGCTGTCCTGTGCCCTATAGCATGTTCACAGCATGTCTGGCCTCAACCCCCTAGATGCCACTAGCACCCCTCCCCTGGTTATGACAACCTAAAACGCCTCCAGACACTGCCAACTGCCCCAGGGGTAAGACTGCCCTAGTGAGAACCAGCCCGCTGGACCAGTGTGGGACCAGGTGAAGATTCTGCATTAGAATCCCCAGCGTCTCCAGTGGAGGGGTCTGGGCAGCACAATTTGTCAAGTTCGCTGGGGGGTCCCGACATGCAGACCCCACTGAAGGCCTCGTGGAGGATGCTGTCTGCTAGCGGGTGTGTTCCCTGCCTGTCTCTTCCACTTCAAGAGGTGAGGAGGTGTTCGCCCTGTAGGCTCCCTGCTTTCACGCTTGGTCGGGTGATACGGAAGAGTGGCTTTGACCTTTAAAGACAGGAATGCTTGCCTGGGTGTGGTGCTTTGTCAAGGATTTGCTTTGCAACCTGGGGGCAGGGGGTGGGTACTGGTAAAATAGCAGTAATAAAATGGACACAGTGCTCCCCAGCTCCCAAGATGATCTCAAGATGAAAGAGATGGTGCACACAAGACCTCAGGACAGAGCCTGACGATGAAGCAGGGTGCCGCAGAGCCGGAGAGCCTGGATCCAAACCCAGCTCTGTCACACATGGGTCACGGGACCCTGGGAAGTGACTAAGCTCTCTGAACCTGCTACCCTGCCTGTAAAAGAGGGGAAAATATCGTCCCTAGCTCACGGAGCCAGGAAGAGTAAATGAGTGATAATACATAGAGATAATACAGTCCTTAGACCCCAGCTGAGACTGAGTGCTCTGCAAGCACTGCCCTCAGAGATCTTATCACCCTTTTGTTACTGCAAACGCTCCTTCAATTATACAGGAAGAATTTGTAAGCCGCTCACAGGATCTTTGCAAAGGCTACAACCGTGGGTCCCAAACTGCCAGGACCACAGAGTGGGCCACCGCAGAAGCTGCCACGTCCAGCAGGACCCAAGAACTTCAAATCCTAGGTGGTTCTCACAGCTCCAGATCCCAGGACCACTCCTGTGGTCCACAGCATCCAAGCAAGTACACAAGCCCGCCCCCTGGCCCACCTGGCTCCCAAGGTCACACCTGCACATCTGGTGGTGGGCCCTGGCCTAGCACACAGGTGAGCAAGGGGCGTCTTTTCTTTTAGTATCTGAAAGACTAGATAGAAAGAATGGGAATCTATCAGGAATTGGAAAGTGTTTAAAAGATTTTGAGTAACCATAAATATCAACAGGGCCCTCACTGGTGCCTGTCAATATACTTTGCTAGTCTCCCCAGCTGAATATAAGCCCCTCAAGGATAGGACCCGGGTCTGGGCTGTTTGTGTATGACTAAGGTGTGCCACAGGCCTGGCCCTTAATAACTATTTGGTGGATGGAGACTATCAAACTATTCTGATGACAAAGGCACTTGGAACAAGTTCCTGATTGTGGGAAAATAGAAACGTTTTTACTCCTTTCTGGGAATCCCTACACATGTGTACCCCGAACTGAGCATGGGTCAGTACTGGTGAGGCACTAGCTCAGGCAGCAAAGATGGTGTGAAAGAGAACAGGCACTTTAGGAACCAGCGGCCTTGATTCATCCTCCATCATGTGGGGAGACTATTTTGATCATTGGAAACTGAGTACAAATGTAGATAAATAAGAAGAAAGAGTAAGAGGTGAACAATCCCTTTGCACTATTCCTTCCTCCCTGGAGATGCACCTGAGGGCCTTGGTACTGCGCTACGTGGCTCACAGTCCTGGCTGCAGAGCAGACACTCCTGAGGAGCCTTCAGAAACATGCCATCTGGTCCCACCACAGACCAGTGGAGTGGGAGCCCTTGGGAGCAGGACACAAGCACTGGGAGGTCATCCTGTATCAGAGGGGTGAGCACGGAATCCCTGGATTTGCTCTCACCCCACATAGAAAGCCAATGAACCCCTGGAACAAACAGCAGAGACAAGAAATGAAACACACTGGAAATAGATGTATTTCTCCTGAATCCCATCTTCCTTATATCACTGGGTGGCCCTTACTCAGATGCTGGGCTGTCCCTAGGCTAACAGTGTCTCCCATGCCCACCCCACGCCCTAGAGCCCATGCCCAGTGAAGGGAAGGAGCAATCATCGCAGGGTGCTCCGGGCATCAGCAAGAGCCCAACATGAATTATTCATCACTGCCTCTGCCCGCCCCCCACCATCATGCTCTCAAGATGGAGCCCGCAGGGCAGACACAAAGTCCAAAAATGTGGGAAAGTTTATTTATTTCTCCAAAACATTCCTGATTTGTAATGTGCTTTCTAAAAATGTTCTAGCTGACCCAGCCCCTGCTATATTTAGCCACAGCATTTAAAGAAATGTTCCTTACCCTTTATAAGGCGGGCCATGAAACATGAATTTAGGAAAAGCGGCTTCCCAGTCTGGTCCCTTTGTCCCTGGGAGAGGGGTGGAGCCTCTCCTTGACCTACAGTAGCGTGGTCTTGGTGCCCAGGGTGGGGGGGCAAGAGGGGGAGGGGGCAAAAATAAAGAGTTGCATTCATTCCCAAGGCCCTTGCGTTCACAATGGCTGGACTGCCAGCCCTGGGAAGCCCCTTCTAAGCTCCTGGGCAAAGCAAGGAAACACCAAAGGCCTGGCTCTCCTCTGTCTATGAAAATCGCTCTCCTGTGGTTTCTGAGGATCCCCTGCTGGGTATGGCAGCTTTTTTTTTTTTTTTTTTTTTGCTTTTGGTTTCGTGTTCAAATGGTTGGATCATCTCAAGAGCTATAAGACTGCAAGGAAGAGATGAAATGGCTGCCAGCCTGCCCTGGAGGAAGAGGTGGAGAAGTCCGCCCAGGAGGCTCCCGCGACCTCAGAATTATGGAACGCGAGCAGGACTGTGGGTTCATGATTTTGTTACAAAACCGAAACATCACAAATGCACTCGTAAAACAAAAGTGTTTAGATTAGAGGCTACGCCTGTATACAGAGATGAGACCTCCCATTTACCGAATGCTTCCTGCACGCCAGATACTTTATGCATATATATTTACTGTTTTGGGCTTCCTTGATGGCTCAGACAGCAAGGAATCTGCCTGTAATGCAGGAGACAAAAGTTCAATCCCTGGATCAGGAAGATCCCCTGGAGGGGGCATGGCAACCCACTCCAGTATTCTTGCCTGGAGAATACCATGGTCAGGGGAGCCTGGCAGCTATGGTCCATGGGGTCACCAATTTGGTTCTGACAGCTGCCTGATGCTGAAGGCTTTATGACTAGTCCATTTTGCTGGTGAGAGCTAGAAACTTAGACCCATAATGAAATTTACTCCTCACAACAGATTGATGAGGCAGTTGCTCCCATCTGTACAGATGAGAAAGCTGAGGCACAGAAGGGTTAAGTCATTTTGTTGATGTCACACAGCAACTGGGTTATTAGTGGAGCTGGATTATTAGCCTGTGTCTGGTGGGCACAGTCTTGATGAGGTTAACATACTCCTCCGCTCCTTCACCTGAACCTCGAATCATTGAATGGGAACGAGTCTTAAGACATTAATGGGAGGGTTTTCCTCACAGCAGGTGTGTCTGGAGAGACCTGGGAATGTGTGGAGAGGAGAAGGTGACCACTGCCTGGGAAAGAAGTGTGACCCCAGGAGGAGAGTATGCATAGTGCTCACTTTGCACAGGATGGGGACCTGAGTCCAGCTGTAAGCTAGGTGTTGTCCAGGGTGACAGGGGCTTGTGAGCAGCAGGGGGCCACCCCCACTTCCCAGAGGCCCGACCTCACCGCTGCTGGGCTGGGACATTCCCTTCATGTCCCTCCTCTGGACTCCGGCTGGAGGACACCCACACCAGCATCCGGGCCACAAGTTCTGGAAGAGTTAGACAGCATCTGTCATGTTCTGCCTACTACCCAGGAAGGAACAGCTTTGTTTTAAATGCTCGACAAACACAAACGGATACAAACTATGTGCAGTCATCCCAGGCCCCAGAAACTCAGCAAGACATTCTGGTCTTGGCCCTTGAATGTCAACAGTGTGGTCCGGGCCCCAGAGGAAGGATTCCCCCCACACACCGTACTGGCCATGCTCTGTTGGAATTGTCCCCATCGTGGAGTGTTCTGTACCCCTCTCTGCCCCTACAGGCTAACCCCTATGGGCTTCTGTTACCTGGGCTCCCTATAGGCTGGACTTCTGGTGGGTTTAGCCACCGGGAGCACCACGGTGAGGGTGGAAGGCAGAAGAGGACTTGGGTGTCTCTGCTCAGCTCCTGTCTGGGCTGTGGCCGCATCTACACTCATTCCACCCACTCCCCTGAAAATAGTCCCTCCACCCCAGTCTCCTTCCAGTGGCTCATCTAAGTCAGGTTCTGTCTCCTCCCGGAACCCTGGTTTTCACACTGATAGAAAAGGGAAGTTGTGACAAATCTTTGCCCAGCTGAGTCCAGGCCCCACCACTCACTGTGACCCTCTCTAGGTCACTGCACCATCTATGGGGATCTGTCTGACCCTGAAGAACCCTGAGTCTGGGGCAAAGACAAAAGACAAAGGCAGAGGAGATCTTGCCACTTGGATATGCAGGTATACAAGTTGCTTGAAATGTGGATTTAAAAAAAAGGTTTTACTTTTCCAACAAACTCATGCTCTTCAATTTTAATAACGAAGCTGGATTATTATCATGTGTATTTTTGACTGTATGAAACAGCCCCTGCTTCATGGAAGTAAGGTTCTAGCCACTGTGAAGCACTCTGAGTTACGGCGCTCACACGGGTGTGTGCATTCCTGGCCGATGGGCTCGGGTCTTTGGCTGTAACAATAAAATCCAGTGTGGCTGATTCATTAACCCACACGTGGATAGACACTGAGCACTTTTAGTGAAATGGTAGAGACCGCAGGAAGGCTCCTTTCCAGAGAGGTGCGGTTGTACTGGAAAATGGCAGACATATCCTGTTCCTCCGGTTCTGGAAAACCTCATGGGGCATGTGAGAACCAGGAGGCCATCAGCTTCCACAGGAGCCAGGAAATACCCAAGAACTGACAACACAAAGGCCCTTGCAGAGTCCCCGCACCCTTGCAAGAGTCCAGGAAGTAAAGGTCTCGGGACTTTTTTATAATATCGAGATTCTTTTATAATATCTTTGTTAATTTCACTATAATCATGCAAAAAACGAAATTATTCCTTGTTCAAATTCTATAGCAAAACAAAATCTTTCCAACAGTGCCAGTACTTGGGTTATTCTAAAAGAAATCAGCACTTGATCCGAGTCTGTCTGTCTCAACTATGCAAAAAAGATGAATTTCTGACCATTGTGTGTGTAGAAAATATATATACACACGTATATATACACATAGACAGATATGTACCTGTGTACATACATACATATACACTTACTTATCATTGTACATACACCTGCCATATCCCCCATTATAATCAGTGTACTCGTGTGTGTGTACACAAGAGAAAGATCACCTACAGGAAACAGAATCTGTTCCTTTTGTGTAGATGAGAACACAGAGGCATACTTTGCATTGCCCAAGAACAGGACAATATGGTGGCTTCCGGTTTTCTCAAAATCTAGGTGGTTTTGCTTTTATTAAGAGTGGAAACCTTTTCGTGGTCTCATTGATCCATAATCAGGAGCACATGACTAAAAGTGGGACATTAGGACAGCTCTTTGGATCCGTAAGTCCCAGAGCCCCTCTTTCTCCTTAGCAGGGAGTAGCCCAAGTGGAATTGTGTAGACTCCAAAGAAAATAACCCCACGGTCCATTTCTGTTTGTTTCCCTCGACCAGATGCATGTGGGGCTGAGGGAAGAGAATTCCTCCTTATGTGTGTATAAACACTGACAGAGTCACACACACTCCTGCCTTTTTCCTTCTATGCCAGAAAAATAATGTTTGTACTATACTTTCTGGAATTGTAACTCTAAGATGCCATCCTTTTTAAATGACAATGTTAGAATATTTGCTTCTCCAGAAATGAGCCATCATAAGTTAACAAAAGATAGCAAATCAAACATAAAGAGAAAACATTAAAAGCATATCCCACTCAGCAGAATCTTCATCTTACTGGGGAACCTCAGGTAACACCCTCCAGTCCTGGAGTTTTCCGTCCTGCCCTCCAGTCCATGCACGAATCCTCCTCCCTCAGAAGCCAGAGCCCAAGAAATGCTGCTGGGGTTCCCAGATATGATCGCAGTCTCCCCTTTCCTGTTACACTGCTTATTCCTCCCAGTAATCCACTGAACCAGTCCCTGCGAGGTAAATGAAAAAACAACTTTATTCACAGAGGTTGAGACTTCAGGATAACAAAATAGCCAACAATGGCCCTTCCAGCACATTGTAAGTTAATCACAGTGATCTTGGATTTCAGCATGGTTCATCAGAGTTCTTAACATCAAGGACCCCGAAGCTCGCCCACCACAGTGTTCCCACCAGCCTGGGCAGAACTCGGACATGGATGCTCCTGGAGGTCAGTAGCAAATGACCTCAGTCAGCTCTGTGCTTGCTAATTCTTAAATTATTCTGTTTGTCTGAAACATCTTTTCCAGCATATTAACCAACAGGCTCTCAGATGTGAAGTTTGTGTTCACTTCTATGTAAGTTCTGGAAACTGCTTCAATCTGCTTTAAAAAAATTATCTCAAAGATCTGTTTCTGCCTCCCTCCAGGAACTACTGACTTACTATGCTTTTCCCACGTTTGATAAAATTAAAGTAGCTTGGAGGTTCAGGAAATCGAGTCTCAGAACCGCCACAACAACCCAAAGAGATACCGTGAGAGCTTAGATGCATTCCCCCAAAGTTCCCAGCTGAAGTGGGCTGTGAAAATCTCAGTTTTCATGACCACATCTTTGTCTCGGACCCCTGCCCTCCCGCCCACTCCTCGCCCCAGCCTGGCAGTCACCTCCATAAGGTGTTTGTTTAGCTGCAGGCTCTGGGCCTGCCTGGCTGGCGCTTGGAGGGAGGAGGCAGCTGCAGTTGGCCAGGGAGCCTCCCACCAAGCCTCCTGCTCCTGGGGACCCAGAGAGCGGCCGAACCCCGGCCCCACCCCCGCAGACCCCAGGGGACTCCCTTGCTCTTCTGAGCGCTCACCCATCCCTGCCTCCACTTGCTTTCCGTGTGCTTGTTTCACCCAACTCTTCAGATTAACAATAGTCCTTCACTACACAGTTCTCGAAAATGTGGCAACAATCAAGATTCCCTAACCCTGGTGCACTTCCTGTGTCCCTAGAAATGTTTTGACCCCTTAAACAATAAAGCTAAGAGATAGGAGGATGTCTGTGGTTGTTAACAGGCTTTGGAGAGCACGTGTATTGACTAAAGACCTATGGAGCTATCTACTGTAATGCAGCAAAATGCTAAGTTACACAGACTGCACTTTTTTAATAGAGGTTGTTAATACACACGTTCACAGGGCAACCCTTATAGTAAAAAGAATCAAGCTTTTAGCCAAAGAATATAGTGTGTTCTTTTTACTACCTAAAAGGAAAAGAGAGAAGATTTCTCTATTTACAATGAAAGTGTTGTCTCTCAGCTTCTGCCTGAACATTGGTCCTAAGTCCTCATCAAGCCCTAGGATCTGCTAAAGAACCTAAAAAACGGGTTGGCCCTGGTGTCCCCACAACTGGACCTTAGGGACAAACCCAGCTGTGAACGCCCATCACTCCGTGGGGCCAAAGCCAAGGCCAGGGCCACAGTGACAGCCGAGCTGGCGATGGTCAGACCGTGGCGCTCAGCCAGAAAGGACCACACTGCGACCATCTGTCCGCCCTCCGGTTGTCTGGGCCCTCCCCCACTCCCTCCGGACGCGCAGGGCCTGTCTGGGTGCTGGCGGAAGATCATGCCATCAGACTGACCTAAGGTTCAAGGAATTTTCCTGCGCCTGCGGTAGGAAGTCTGAGATGCCCAAGTCGCAGCGTGGGCAGGGTCTCTTAAATCTCCGAAGCTGCTCCGGTTCTGGGAAGGTCCGTCTTGCAGGAGGCAGGGGAGTGTGCCCACTTGTGCAGCTGAGGATGCTAATGCTTCCCACGATCCATATGCAGGCAGAGGAAATCATTTACTCAAAAATGCGATTTCTTCCCCAGTGGTGGGAGCCCTGCTCGCTCACACGGAGCTCAGACCAGGGAGAGGGAAAGGAGCCGCCGTCTGCTTTACTGGAAATGAAGCACCGCTTCCGGGAGCTGCAGGGGGAAATAGGAGAGAAAGGGGATCCCGAGCTGGTAGAAGCCGCCCTGAACGTGCGGGTCGAGCATCAGGGAAGCGTTGAAAGGCGGACAGAGGCTCGAGGAGGTGGCCAGAAGCGAGGCGCCCAGACAGCCGCCGGGCCCCTGCTTGGCGACCCCCAGGAGCTCGCCCCCTCCAGCCGGCTTCTGCCCCTGCCGTCGGGCCAGGATGCTGTCTATGCTGAAGCTCTTGGACTTGTCCGAACTCTTCGGAGAGCTGCGGGAGGCGGGGCGCGGAGGAGTCGCCCGGCCGTCCACCGTGCGCTCAGGCTGGCCGACAGCCACCGCCGCTGCGCCCTGGAGCGCGTCGCCCGCGTCCCTCTCTGGGGACCCGGGCTTGGGCCAGGGGAGGGACGCCGGTGGCGGAGAGGAGGCTTCCCGGAGGGGCGAGGGACGCTCGGGCGCTCTTTCCTGGATGGGGGTAGACGGGCGGGGGCGCCCTCCCGCGCTCCGCACCTCCGGCAGTGCCTCTGAACCGCGCTCCTGCGTCTCGGCGCGGGCCCGCTTGGCCTCCGGGCCCCCTGGGCCGGGCTTGGGCTTCCTCTTCCGGCGCCGGTAGTTGCCGTTCTCGAACATATCCAGGCAGCGAGGGTCCAGTGTCCAGTAGCTGCCCTTGCCGGGCCGCCCTTTCTCGCGGGGTACCTTGACGAAGCAGTCGTTGAGCGAGAGGTTGTGGCGGATGCTGTTCTGCCAGCCCTGCCGGTTGTCGTGATAGAAGGGGAAGCGGTCCATGATGAACTGGTAGATGCCGTTGAGTGTGACCCTCTGCTCAGGCGCATCCTGGATCGCCATGGCGATGAGCGCGATGTAGCTGTAGGGCGGCTTCTGGGGGGGCTCCACCCGGCCCGAGGCCGCCAGCGCGCCAGCGGGGGCGAAGGCCAGAGGCAGCCCGGGTCTCTCGGGGCCGTACAGATAGAGCATGGGCGAGGTGGCCAGAGCAGGCAGCCGGGGGCTGAAGAGGTGGCTCATGGCGAGCGGGAGCCGCGCTGCGCTCCCGGCGACGCCGGCGACCGGGCGGCTTAGGGACTGCGCCCGGAGCCGCAAGGGCCCTCCCGGGGAGCCTGCCTTGCGTCTGCCTCCCGCTCTGCCGCTCTCCCCAGCCGCTCCGCGCTCTGTCCCTTCTTCATGGCTTTAAAAATGTTAAATAATTGTTGTAAGTTTGCTATTATATGTTGACTTAGCGCTGGAAAATAAATTGTCTATGATAAACAGTCGCTGTGTTCTCAGCCCACCCACATTAATTAAAATTTCATTGCTGAAAAACTCCAAGCTTTTCCCTCCACGTGTCTTTTTGATACCAGCCAATCGGTTTCAGGGTTATTCCTTCATTTGTTTATAGAATTAGTCTGTTGATAAGTCCGCCCACCCAAGTTGAATCAAGCTGTGTTTATTTGGAAAAATTTCCGGGCACCCAATATATAAACGCACTGATCTGATGTTTGAAATATCACGTCCACCCCTTGACGCTGTAAGCACACACAGTCAGTCAGGCAGGATGTGGATCGAGGTGGCTCGGGAGCAGGGTCTGCCCCGCCAGGGAGACGAGGTGGAGGTGGGAGGGGCACAGGGGTGTTTTACCTCTGGCCTGGGGGAGCCCCGAAATCCCATGGCCTCCCACAAAAGACCTTTTCTTCTCCCAGGCTTAGTAGGAGATGGGGAGATGACACAGTCTCATAAATGCCTTCCGAGGTCTTGGAGAGCTCTCAGATATTTTAGCAGGGGAGAGGAGATAGATGAACGCCGATTAGAGGAGGATGCAGCCCTCCTGGGAAACATCCTCGGGATGCCCTGGAGGAATTGAGGGTGAGGTGTACTCCCTAGGGGCCTCGCATCCCAAAACGGGCAGGCCTGCCCCCCTGGGGCTCCCTGGGGATCCAAGAAGACGACCCCAGGAGCCCAGCTTTTCCGATGCCAATGGCACGGGGCACTGAGAATCGGCAAAGGCGTGCAGTAGCTGGTCCACAGCTTGGTTGGGGGCAAGTTTCAAAATCACCCCTTTTGGAGAGTTGAGGGGGAGAAGCTACAGTCTTCCTGATGGGGCTGAGATTGCAAGGAGGAACACCATAAAAGGGGACTCTGGCAGCTGGCGCGGGAGAGCTGGTATTTGTGAATGCGGGTCTCTTGCTTTATATTCTGCGCTTTCCTGTTTATAACAAGGAGGGGGTTATAACAACTTTACAAGTGCACGCAGCTGGCCCATGATTACATTAAGCATTTGGGAAGCCAACTCGCTTCCCCCCATCCCCACCCCACCCCACCCACTCACCCTGGGGTGTAAGCAATCCCCACCCTGACTCATTTTACATTTAGCCACGTCCTGGTTTGAATCAAAAACCTTGATGATGCTGATTTAGAAGGGGGTGTCTCCCCTACTCTGCCGCCTTTGGGGAGGGGGGTGGATTGGCACTTAACGTGACTAGTTCCTGTTTACGATCTTTGCTGGATATATTTTAGAAGAAAGAAAAAGCTCAGGACAACTGAATTAACCTCTCATTGAGTAAACCATGTGGATGCCCAAGAAGAAGAGGGAGGGGTGAAGATGGCACGTGAGGGTAGCTTGAGGAAGGGCACTAAAGGTGCCTTAAGGCACGTTTGCTGCTTAACCCCTTAAGGACTGTCCCACTGTCACACAGGCAGCACCATGCTGGGGACCCGCCACCGGGTCTGAACGTGGAAAAGCAGGGAGGATCCCAACTCTAAAATGGAGGGTCAGGGTCCAGAAGGTAAAGCCTGTGTTTGGGGGTTCCGCAGAGACCACAGGGGAGCAGGGACATTTGAAATACGTAAAAGGAACTCGCTGACAGGGTCGAAAAACCGGCTCGGGTGCAGGCAGGGCTTGAGGGAGCGCCAGGTCAGGCCCCGGGACACATTCAGGCCCCTGTCCCCAGCGCTGCTTTTCTAGCTGAAGCCCAGTGTCCAGCTGGTCCCCGACTCGGTCTCGAGGGTGGCCCTCCAGCCAAGGGGGCGGGGGCGCTGTATTCTTTCTGGATCCCTGGCTTTCATCGGAGCACCCCCGCTTCAATCCTGGGATGGAGACAGAACCTCAGTGTCGGCGTTTCTGCAGCCCACGGGCTCCACGGGCTCCAGAGTCACCCCAGCCCTCCAGATCAGCGCGCATCCTGCAAGCTCAAGTTTGCATCCAGCCTCGGTGCCCGGCCCCAACAGACCCAGAGCAAGAGACACACTGGCGTTACTCCGCGGTCCCTCGCCCCCCACCTCCTCACCCGAGCCCTCCCTGGAGTTTCTCGGACATCCAGAGTCCAGCACGCACAGCCCTGCCTGAGGCGCGCCACCGCGGCGCTCCGTCTAAACTAGGAGGCAAATCCGAGCTTGAATTCGTACAATGATAAACACCGCCCAATTTGGGCATGGGCGGGACGCAGGCGGAGACACGCGCGGCTGGTGGGCAGGGCACTGATAGTAAAGAAAAAACAACCCCAATGCTAACGGCTGTCTGGAGAGGCGCGTCCCGCTCCACGTGCTGGCAGTAGTTAGCAACCTCTCTGGGAGGTTCTGCCCTCAGAACTCCGGCAGGGCGCCTCAACCCGGCTCCGGCGAGGGCTCAGATCCTGGGTTCCCAGGTGAAGTGTGTAATTGAAGCCGAGGACGCCGCCGGCGGGAGCCCCGAGCGGAGGCTTACTTCCGGGGAGCGTAGGGCACAGGCGCCGAGAGCCGAGTGTGGATGCGCCCTCGTGCGGAAGCTCTGTCGGGAGACTCAGCGGGAGACCGGCCGAGCCTGGGAGACGGCGGGGAGACAGGGTGACTCAGAGAGCCAGATGGA
Source organism: Oreotragus oreotragus (assembly GCA_006410675.1). Taxonomy (NCBI): domain Eukaryota; kingdom Metazoa; phylum Chordata; class Mammalia; order Artiodactyla; family Bovidae; genus Oreotragus; species Oreotragus oreotragus. The sequence goes on along the minus strand of SJYX01016767.1, from coordinate 73,332 downwards.
GACACTGACCGTTCCCTGCAGGTTCAGACGTCTTCAGACCGCGGAGAAGCACATTTATCTGTGAAGTCAGCGGGCGCGGGTCTCCCAGAAATCATGCTTCCGGAAGGACCGCGGCAGTTCCAACTCGGGGGCCCAAGAACAAATTGGGTTCAGGGTAGGACGAACCATTCCCAGCGCCCTGGCACGAAGCCTGCTCCTGGGGTTGGTCAGGCTACCAGCCGGGGACCACAGAGGCCTCACAGACAAAGGCTGGGTAGGGGGAGAGCAGCTGCTTCTGTGCCCCACCCCCATACGCCCTTCTCCTGCTTCACCGGTAAATAAAGGCTGACGTTCAAGTGAACCATGATCTGCGTCGTGCTCCCAATTATCCGCCTCGCTTTTCTAAGTGTGAAGACAGTTAACACATTGTGTGTGTGTGTGTGTGTGTGTGTGTGTGTGTGTGTGGAGCTGGGATGAATGAATGATTCTTCCTTAAGTCTGAGAAGAGTAGCGCTAAAAAGATGCAAGATCGCTTTGCTGACAATCTAAAATATTGAGGAGAATAAGGATAACATTAATAGCTAATTCTGTCTTGAATTACTATGCACTGGCACTCTTCTAAGTGCTTTCCTTGTATTAAGTAACTCCATTCTCACAGTAATCCTAAGAAACAGAACTTTAAAAAAAATCATCCCCATTCTGCAGACCAGGAAACTGAGGCCAGGAATTTGACTTGCCTCAGGTCTTTAAGAGGAAGTGTTCCAAAGACAGGAAAACAGTCACATTATAATAGCTACTGTGTGTGGATGCCAAGGACCCTGCGGAAATCCTGTTGAGAACCCTGGAACCATCTACAGAAGATGGGAGGATGGATTTGCCCATTTTACAGATGAGGAGACTGAGGCCAGGCAGAGAGCACCAAAAAACAATGAAGGTAGTAAATAGCACAGGTTGGACTCCACATGGTTTCCTCCAAAGGTGGGTTCACTGCGGTCAGACACCCTCAGTTGAGCACAGTAGCTGAGAGGTGTGTCTGGAGTAATCAAAGTGGGGGGAAGGGGAACCCTCTGGAGAGGAGAGGTCTGTGCTGCCCCTCCTCCCAGAGCTGGGAGTTTTCAGGCATCCTAAGTAAGAGACCCAGAGTCCTCACTTACACCCTGCCAAAACCGGGGAGACTCTTTCCTCCCCTGCCCTCCTCTCCCACTTTGAAAGGATGGGGGGAGCAGTGTCGTCTGCTTCTCTCAGGGTAAGTGAGCCATGAAGGTAAGGGCTGGCTGGTCAGATGATGCTGATTTAGTCCCAAAGAGCAGGGGCAGTTGGGGCCCGGGCACTGCCCTGCCCAAGCACATCAGCATGTAGCTTGATGTACGCAGCTAATTGAGAGCCAAGGATCCTTTCTCTTCTGTTGTCCAGGTACATCCTAATAGCAACAGTCCTTACGATGAACTGGACGTTTGGAAGCACTTTGCGCATGGGTATTGGGATCCTTAGTCCTCATGAGAGCTCTATTAGATGATCCTGTCACTTTTTCAGTTGAGAAAGGGGCTCAGAGAGCTTGAGGTAACATGCCCCAGGTGCATGAACCCTCAGCTGGCCTGTGTGCGTAGGGCTTGAGTTGGTACTCCAGTGAGTTGGGTTCCAGTTAGAGAAAAAATTTCCTCTGGGAGACCATCTGGAAAAATAACGTCAGGGCACAGAGAGTGTCCAGAGGGGCTGCTGGAAAGGTAGGACCCAAGGTCAAGGGCCACTGAGCCTTCCTGAGGTCAGCGCAGTCTCTCTGGCCTCCGTGACCTCCCAGCCTGGGTGGGCATGTGGACAGCACAAAGCACTCCCCACCTCCATCCCTCTCGAAGGGACCATGGATGCCAGCAAGCTTGTCAGGGTGTTCACCCACCCCTTTCCTGCGTTTCAGCCTCCACACACTCACTGCCCCAGGGTAAAGCCTCACAGACCTGACAAAGCAAAAACCAACCGTAGCACCAGTAAGACACCTTCAAGATCCAAACTTCACACAAGCGCTGTCCTTCTGCTGCAGAGCAGAGACGCTGCTGCAGCGGAGAGGACAAGCCCCGCATGAGGTGAGGTCCCAGCCTTCCGAGCTGCCCGAAGCTTTTGCCCCCTTCCTCACATGCCTCTGTCAAAAAGCAACATCTCAGATGCCTTGGTGAGCTGAGGCCATGCAAGACAGAGGCCAGCAGGGAATGCTTCTCAAAGTTTGGGAAAGCATTTCAAGTATATGGTACCAGCAAGCACACTGGGTGGCTCTGACCAGTGGGTTCCACTCACCTGGAGCCTGGCCTCCCAGCACCCCTAGCCTGGCCGAACCTACAGGTGCCGAACACTTCTCCACTGACCCCAAACCCCGAGCCCAGGAGCCTTAACAATGCAGGTCACATCCCCTGAGATGCCCTGAACAGGCTCTGAGCCCCCAGTGTCTTCTGTTCATTCTTCAGGGGAGTCTTTTCCCGGCGGCTCATCTGCAAAGGATCTGCCTGCCAATGTAAGAGAGGCAGGTTCTACCCCTGGGTAGGGAAGCTTCTCTAGAAAAGGAAATGGCAACCCACTCTAGGATCCTTTCCTGGAAAATCCCATGGACAGAGGAGCCCGGCAGACTACAGTCCATAGGGTTACAAAGAGTTGGACTCAACTGAGCCATTAGACACATACATTCCCATTGGCCATCCTGGCCCCAAACCCTTGTCCGGTTTTTTGGATGGGGGCTGGGGCTGAGGATGGAGATGAGGTCGGAGACAGTGATCACTCAGCCTCCAGGGACCTGGGAACTCTGCTCTGTACTTCTGGTGAAGCTCACCAACCTCTCCCGGGCTCAGAGGCAACCTTCCAGGCAGTCTTGGGTAAAGGGGAGGAGATGGACCCCCAGCGATCTATGAGCCAAATGCTGATGTTCCTGGGACCCTGCATTTTCTTCTCCCTCTAACTTCTGGTCGTCACCTCGTAGGAGCAGAGGAGCAAGGATAAGTGAGGGCCCATCGCAGGAGCCGGGAATGAAGGAAAAGGCACACCCGCGCACTCGGCAGCCAGCACGGCCCTTGCACTCACCTGCTCATTCTGCAGATCAGAAGACTGAGGCCAGGAAGGAAAGGCACCTGTTCACACGGCGAGATGTGCTCCTACGACCCCCTAGCCCATTGCTCCAGCAATTTGAGAGTGCATATGGACACTGATTTTGGCGTCTTCCGGGACAAGCCACTTGAACCAGGGCAGTGAGGGCTGCTGGGCCTCAGACCCAGATCTGGCCGCGGGAGAGAGGCCCAGCTCTCAGCCTTGGATGAAAGCAGAGACCTTGAGTGTCTCTCTGAGTCTCACAAGAAGCAGAGGCTACTCCAGTTGCGGCCCCTCCAGGGCCGAGAACCAGGGTGCTCAAAGGCCACTGGGTCTCTCTGGCGGCCTTTACCTGTCAAAACCGGACCCTGGGGAGAGACACAGTCCACCCAGCCAAGGGCAGTGAGGGACGCAGGGTTGTGTCTATGGGAAACGGTCTCTGTCGTGGTGCTCGGGCCGCTTCTGTTTTATTCGCAGTGTCTTTGAGACCTGCCCGGCCGCATCTTACTGGGTCAGGAGGAAACACAGCCCTCACACGCGGCTTCATGCAGACTGCGTCTGTGGACCGCAAAGCCGCCCAAGCAAGGAGTCCCGCAGCCCAAGACGGGCATTCCAGCCCTTCCAGCCCCGGCCTCCTTTCCCCGGGTCCTCCAAGGCCCCGGGCCTCCCGGCGGGGGAAGGAGCCGCGTGTGGATGGACCCGTGGGGCCAGGACGTCCCCCGCCCCGGGTCCCCCGCCCCGCGTCGCGCGCCGGCTGCAGACCCGAAGACCAGCAAGGCCGCCGGCGGTGCCTGGGCTCCGCGCTCAGCCTAGTCGGCTTGCCCTTCCCACTCCGCGGAGCGACGGGCGCCCCAGGCCGCGGAGCGCGGCCGCCGCGCGGGCTGCCGAAGGCCGAAGGCCGGGGCTGGGCCTGGCTCCGAGCCGCGCTGGCCTCCGCGCGCCCCAGGCCCTGACTCGCCTCCAGAGGCCCCGGGTGACGCTCCCAACACATTCCCCAGGTGCCCAGGTTCCCAGGGGACTGGAAAGGGCCTTCGCCCTGGGCTCCACGGCCTTCTGGAGCTACCCGGTCAGGTGAGCAGCCCACGCACAGCGGGGACCTCTTTAAGAGACTCGCAAAGGTAGGAGACCCCAGCGGGTGTCAAGGCAGATCAGGTCTCTGACCGGTGGGTTCCACTTCTCTCTCCGTTGTTTTCCCTGTGTCTGTGAGACCTCCTCTGAGTTCCAGATCTTAAGGTGAGAGCAGGCTTTCAGGGAGGACTCTTTAAAACATCTGGGAAGGAAGAACCCGCCAGAACCCTCTCCTCGAGGGGAGCAAAGTGAAACCCCAGTGCCCTGAGCCGCAAGCAGCGATCTGCGGCCTCCTTCTGCCTCTCAGAGAATGGTCTCCCAGGTCTCTCCCTCTGTCTCTGGTCCTTCCCACTCACTAAGCACCAAGCACCTTGGCTCACCCCTCCTGCGGTCACAAAAAGGAAGAAAATGCAGCCCTCGTGTCTTAACCAGCTGCCACCTCTGGGGCCATAGAGTGAAAGAATCTGTGTTGCACATATGGGGGAAATTATTACGCTGAAACTCCCCAGTGCTATTTCAGCATAAGACAGAGACAAAATGGCATGTTAAAAACAACAGAATACCCAGGTTACATTCAAGGCCACCGTATCCAGGAAAATCATTATCTCCTGAAGCATTAAGTTCAGGGAGCTGTACTCCAGAGAAGATTACAGCTCACCTGCTGGGGTGGAAAACGCATTCCCAGTTTGGAGCTCTGGACCCCAAAGTCACACACAGAGAGACCAGGAGGGGACCTATGTGTTTCAGCCAGTGAAACAGATAGTAAAGCCATTCTCCCCCACACCCCTACCGCAGCTGGACCTCACAGAGGCTGTGTTGCTATTTAAAATTTTAAGGACGAGATATCAAAATTGAAAAGTCATCTGTCATTTAAAATCCTGTAAAAGTTGACAAATTTAAAACTCTGAAAGCATTGTAAATTATTTTTTAAGTGCTATGAGGCTTTAAAGTTTTTCACTGCAATAGGGTAAAGATTTAGAAATCAAATCCAGAAGTAGAGAGGTCTACAATTCACCTCTGATCTGGTTACTCCCAGGGACGGTCATTAAATGGTACAGACTCAATCCCCTTTGGATTTTTGAAATCCTGGTTCAGATCCTTGGAGAACTATCAAAGTAGGGAAGGAAGCCCGCATTTTAGGAAAATGAGGAAAAGCAGGACTCCCCCTGGTTCGCTGGTAGCTAATGGAAAATGTTTATCTTCCCCTCCCTCACCTCTTAAATCAGAGCTGGTTGGACATTGGGATGGAATGGTGGTGTTTGTTTTGACTGTTGGCATGTTTTTCTGCGTTTAACAAAATGCATTACAGCAAATGTCATTACGGCTCACAGCCCTTCTGGCAGCCACATCCAATCAGGACTGGTTCTCAACTGCCTGGGTCAGGGTGGGATTCTGAATTAATCAAAAGCCTTTTCTGAGGCCAGCAGGACAATAGGGGTGTTCCCGCAGTCCTCTGTGCTCATCTGTAGATGTCTACACATTTACCCACCTGTGTAACAAAAATAATCAAAACAGGTGGATTGGTGACCACACCTCATTTTTTAAAATTTGAGAATACAAACACACTGTCCGGACTTTGGGCAGAAAAACAACATGGGTTTATTTTAAGGCAAGTACAACAATTAAGACCACATAAGACAAACACAGGTGAAGTTAAATTTTTAGTGTTTTTTTTTTTCTTTTAGGAATGCTGGGGAAGGAATCTACTATACAACACCATCACACTTTGTAAATAAAAAGTATCAGATACTTGACTTCTTTATCCGCCAACAACAACAAAAAAATAAATTATTTTCTTGTTTTGTAAAAGACCTACAACTGGGAAAAGAGTTATGTCTCATAATTGTACAGGGGAAGGAGGAAACCCCACATAGGTTTCTTGAATTTTCACTTTGGCAGTTAGAAATGGTCGGGCAAGATGAGAAATTATCCAGTGAACTCAACTTTAAATATTATATTAATGGCTCTGAAAAACAACAAAAAATAGCCTGATTACAAATCCACACATTTGTACAGCACGGTTAGAGAAATTTAAAATTACACACAGCACATACATAATCTATAGAGACCCCCATAGACCTATGGGGGTCTCTACAGAGAGTCATTACTGGGTCGCTATGGGATTTGGTCCATAAGTTATAATTTTTGAAACCCCGAATGGAGCAGTGAGCACAGCCATCTTGGAAGGGGAGGGGGATTTTTAAATCATTATTCATTTCGTTGGGCCGCGTCCCTGTACTGGGGCTTCTTGGGATCTCAGAAACGGGGCGGCGAGTTAAAGTTACCTGCAGCTTCGCAGAGGGCGGAGGCTGGCACGCGCGCTCTCTCTGCTCCCGGGTCTGCGGAAAAAGCGGTGGGCAAGTTTTGGTTCTTTTTGCGTCTCTGCAGCCTGAATTGTCTGAGAGGGTCGCGTCTGGGAGGCGAAGCCGGAGCGGGCCAGGGCAGAGGAGGGCCGGGGCAGGTCAGTATTTTGTGCAGTCATAGGAGTACGGAGCCGCGTGGCGGTAGAGGGATGGCGTGGATCTGTAGGGCAGCTGACAGCTCGCGTTGCTGCTCACCTGGGGTTCCCCGAGGGTCGAGTTCTCAATCCCCAGCCGGTGGGAGTTGAACATCTCCCTGACGTTAGGGAAAGTCTGCTGCTGGGCCGCGAACGTGTGGCCGGAAAGGTGGTTCAGGTCCCCGCTGTGGTTGAGATACCATGAGGCCGCCTGGGCCGCGGCAGCCCCGGGCTGCGGCGCCGGCTGCGGCTGGGGAGCCGGCGGGGGCGGCGGCGCCTGCGGGTGGTGGTGGCCGTGATGCTGGTGGTGGTGGCCGGCGGCGGCGGCGAGCGCGCCCTCCTGGCCGGCGGCGAGGTTGAGGGCGCTTAGGGGCGATGTGGGGCCGCTCGGGTGGTCCGAGAGGGCCTCGTCCAGAGCGGGCGGGACGCACATGTGCGCCGGCCGCTCGGCCCCGGTGTACAGGCTCATGGCGCGCATGCTGCACTGGTAGCCCCCGGCGCCCGCAGCCTCCAGGCCCTGTGCGCACGGCTGGCCATAGGCGGCGGGCGGCGCTGCGGCGTAGGGCAGCGCCAGCGGCGGCACCACCAGGCCCGCGCGCCCGGCCGCGGGGCTCAGCTCGCCGCCGGGCGGCGACGTTCGCAGCGTCATGATATTCTCCACGCTGAAGCCGGGCAGCCCGTTGGGCGCGCCCGCGTGGTGCTCCGGCAGCGAGCCGTCAGGGGAGCCGGCGGGCGTGGAGGCCGCGCTGCGCGGGCTACCCTGCAGCGCGCTCTCGGGGCTCAGTGTCTCCACCTTGGTGATGACCGGCAGCGCCGGCGACGCCGCCTCGCTCTTGATCACCACCTTCTTCTCGGCCTCCTTGGGGGTGTCCGCTAGAGGGGGGCCGGCTGGAGCGCCCTTGGACGCCGCCGGGGGCGGCTCCTTGAGGTGGGCGCGCTCCTCCTTCTCTTTGGGCACGTCTTTCTTTTTGAAGCGCCGCCGGCGCCGCAGGAAGCTGCCGTTCTCGAACATGTTGTAGGAGTCTGGGTCCAGGGTCCAGTAGCTGCCCTTGCCAGGTTTCTTGTCGTCGCGGGGCACCTTGACGAAGCACTCGTTGAGCGAGAGGTTGTGGCGGATGCTGTTCTGCCAGCCCTGCTTGTTCTCCCGGTAGAAGGGGAAGCGGTCCATGATGAACTGGTAGATGCCGTTCAGGGTGATCTTCTTCTCGGGCGCGTTCTGGATGGCCATAGTGATGAGCGCGATGTAGCTGTAGGGCGGTTTCACCAGGTCCTTGGGCGCCGCGGGCTGGTGGTGGTGATACGGCGCGTAGGATCGGCCCATGCCCGCGCCGTACTGCTCCGGGTGGCCCGAGTAGACGCCCATGGGGCTGGTCATGCCTCCGTAGCTGCCCGCCGCGCGGTAGTAATTCTGCTCGCTCAAGTAGGGCACCACTCCCAGGGCGTTGGGGTCGGACACAGAGTAGCGCGCCTGCATGCTGCGTCCGAGACGGCTAGCCACCGCCTGCGTGCACGGACTGCGAGGAAGGCCCTACGAGAGCGAGCGCGAGCGAAAGAGGAAAGAAGGGAGCCAGCGGGGGGAGCCCCGGGCGCCTGGAAGCCTCAGGGGTGAGCTGGAGGAGGCGCCGGCGTGGGGCGCCCGCCTTCGGGCCAGGAAGGGGCGCTCGCTTTCAGCGGACCGGGCGGAGCAGCATCTTGGAAGGCGCGCCCCGGCGAACGCAGCGCCGGCCCCGGCTCACTCCTCGCTCGCTCTCGGGACTCGGCGGGCTGCCGGGGACCGAGCGGAGACGCCGCGCGCGCGGTGGACCAAGGCTGGCCCTCGGTCCGCGTCAGGAAAGGGAAGGCGGCTCTCCAAGCACCCACCCCCTCCCTCAGCAAATCGGCAGCCCTGAGGGTCGGCGAGCTGGGGTCCAGTGTGCTGCCCTGCCGAGCCCAGAAAAAGAGGCAAAGTCCCTTTTAGGGAATGGGAAAAGTTTCAAAAGTCTTCTTGGTGAAAGCGAGGTTTTACTTTCCCCCGGCCACGCCCCCTCCGGGAACTTTGGACCAATAAGGCGGCCGCTGTGGGGACTTGGCACCAATCAGGACAATGAGCGCTGGAATCCGTCGGCTCTAAGACCCAGCCGCGCAGAACCAGACTTTCCTGCAGCCCAGTCTTAACTTGAAAAGATTTTTTTTTCTTAAAAAGTTATATCTTATTAAAATTTATTTTATTATCACATTTTGGTTAATGGACCCACGTGCCCAGAGCCAAAAAAAAACAAAAAACAAAAACACAACGTGCTCCTTTGCAGATAAAAGTGAGTTTGAGATATAAAATCGAATTGATTAATGTAGTCCAATATCTCCCCAAAGACCTTCCAAGTAGCAAAGAACCTGGGACTATTTTTCTTATTAATGAGTGATGAGGCGAATAATTAGATTTCCTAATTGTGGGGGCCCAGGTATAATGGATTCCAAGTAAATGTGCTGAATTGGAATAGAGAGGCCTCCTCTGGATGTGGTCATTATTTAGGCAAATAATTAATAATCAACGGGGAGTTTCCAAGTTCAGGGCCGTCAAGAATAACCTATAAATGTTTAAGAGGCGAATTATAGAAACCGAGTGCCCCTCACCCCCACCTGAGGAGGCAGGCCCAGGCGTCTATAGGCAGGCAGATAAGCGAAGCGGGGATCGTAGCGATGCCTCTAGAATATAATCCTCTAAACTCGCCGTGGATTCGGTAAAGCATCCCCGACATCGGTTGCGGTGTTGTGGGGTTTGGGGAAGAGACGGAAATAATTCTGCTCATCTCCCCCTCTGCCCTCCAGCGTAGATGCTCGCAGCCCACCAACCCCAGCCTCGCCGCGTCGCTCCCTTTTCCCAGAGATAAATTCCCTTTGACAGGCTGACTCCCGCGCTCCCCGAAGTCGGGAACAATGCACCAGCCACCCGGCCCTGCGGCAGAGCCGGGCTCCCCTGCCCGCGAGGAGAAACCCGAGCCACAGTCGGCGGGGGTTTCGCCGGGGACGCGCGTCTGTAGCGCGGACTCCTGACCGCGGCCCCGCCGGCAGGAACCCGCAGCCCCGCGCGCAGCCCCCGCCTACCGCTCCTGGCGAAGCCCCCTCGGGAGTCTCCGCGTTGATTTTCTGTATGTTAGTCTTTTTTGTTTGGCTGCGGTTTGATAAGGTGATCTGGGCACCCGGGCTCCGTGCAAGGATGGGGCAAGCGATTGCAAATGGTTCAAGACACTTGAAGAGACATTATTATTCTATATACGAACCTAGAGCGACTCGGAGATCCTCGCCCTTCAGAGCTTTCTCCTTCTCTCGAGGAATCCCGGGAAGTTTGTTTATTTGTGCACTGAGTATTTATTTCTTCAACACCTCGAATAATCAGGTCCCCTTTCGCTCGCTTCCCCGAAGGGCAGGACACTCTGTGACGGGCTAAACACTGGCCAGAATTCTTCTGGAAGTTGTCTATCCGGTTGGGTAGGGAAGAAGACTTCGGATAAAACTTTTGTATTTCAGGATTCCTTTTCCCCTCCTGACTGTCCCCATCAGCTGTTTATCAGATCCCCAAGAAAAGGGTTTTCAAGAATCTACCGTCAGCCTTAGCTTTTGGAGAGGTGAATAGAAGGCGCTGGGGACACTTCATTCATTTTCAAAAACGGAACAAAAGAAAAATACTTAACATTCGTTACCGATGAATGGTGTTATGTCCTGATAAATTAAAAATCAAAGGGAAAGTATTTATTACAAAATAGGTTCCTATTACCTAGAATATTCTGCTTCTGAAACATTCACTCCATTTTTTATGGGCACTCTGGGTTCTTTCTCTAATTTGACTTTTAGGGGGGCAACGAAGTAAAATGAGGCTGCCCACTCTTCTGCTCACAGGTGAAAGGTTTGAACTCCCACCCCTCCAGCTTCCACTACAACCTTATTATTTTTTCATACCTCTAGTATTTTCACATCCACTAAAAAAAAAACAAACAAAAAAAAAACCTTTAGCAAAAAGTGTCTTTCTCCTCGACTACGTGACAGACAGCCCAAGTTCTCACAGTTTTAATGGAAATGCAAACTATTGATCAGGAAACACCCCTCAGTCTGTAGACTTCCTACAGGAATATTATTTACTTTGCTTTTAATGAGGTGCATTTAAAAAAAAAATTTTAAGCCTTATCACATCACAGGGCAAAAACCAAAATAGCTAAGGACCACGGAAAATAAATCCCCAAATGGCAGTTTCTGCCTGAGTTTCTGTTTGCAAGGGTGTCCAGGTTTAAACCAATAACATCTGAAAAGAACTAGGCTGAACTGCCTAAATTATCCCCCCAATGCAAAAAAAAAAAAAAAAAANCAAAAAAACCTTTAGCAAAAAGTGTCTTTCTCCTCGACTACGTGACAGACAGCCCAAGTTCTCACAGTTTTAATGGAAATGCAAACTATTGATCAGGAAACACCCCTCAGTCTGTAGACTTCCTACAGGAATATTATTTACTTTGCTTTTAATGAGGTGCATTTAAAAAAATTTTTTTAAGCCTTATCACATCACAGGGCAAAAACTAAAATAGCTAAGGACCACGGAAAATAAATCCCCAAATGGCAGTTTCTGCCTGAGTTTCTGTTTGCAAGGGTGTCCAGGTTTAAACCAATAACATCTGAAAAGAACTAGGCTGAACTGCCTAAATTATCCCCCTAATAAAAAAAAAAAAAAAAAAAAAAAAGTGGGGTGGGAGGGGAAAAGTCCTTATAATCAAGACAGAAGAGGTGAGAGAGACATTTTCCTTTGCCCCTGGAATTAGGTTTCTTCTCCGCTCAGTAGGACTCCGGGAGAGATGTTTGTTCAGGTTATTAAAACAACACCTTCCACACACCTGGACTTTGCAAAAACCATGTTTCCGATCTTTTCTTTTTCCTGCCAAAGTATTTTGGATTGGAGGCTCCTGATTTTTACCATTCTTGACCTTGCTGTCAGTGAGCTGAAAGCCTAATCGGGCCCCCAGAGGGCCCCGTGCATCACTAGAATAATAAGCGACGATAACAGCAGAAGATACCGAAATCAATCCCCCGCCACCCGGCGTCGAGCCCTAGTCTGGGCGCCTCGGGCTCCCGCACCTGGAGGCATCTGGGGCGGCCCTGTGGTGTCGGCGCCACCTTGAGGCCTACTAGGGAACTACCCTTAAAATAGTTGGGGGAGTTGGGGGTAGGGGGGGTCAACCGTTTTGGTTACAATGGAGGTGCTGACACCTTATGGAGGCACCTTAGCATTGCATGGCAGGAATAAAGTAGAAAGAAGGTAAATAAACTGTGCCGAGCGTGGATCAAGAAAAAACAAAACATTTTCCATAGTTTTGCAATGTGTCAAGAACATGATGTGTTGGAAAACAGAAATGTCTTTGAAACTGCTTGGGGAGCAAGAAGTCCTCTCTAGGGAGACTTGCTGAGGTTTTAAGCAAATAAAACCTGCTCCTCTTAGGTGTCTACAAGTCTGGCAATATTTTTTCCAGGGCTGTTAACAAATTGCTCTCCTCCGTGTCTCCCCGCGGCAGCTGTCTTTCTGCCCCATGTGTAGCGTGAGTTTCAGGGAATTCATCAAAAATGTTTGTGTTGCATGTGTGTGCCTGACATTGGCAGTAACAACCCATAACCTTAACCAAAGTTAAAAGAGACTTAAACATCTCTGCAATCGCTTCTGCTTTTGAGGCACAACAGAGAACTCAAAGATTGGACAAGCGAAAGGAGTTTTGTGTCTCTTCTCACTATTTTCAGTACATTTTTCTCTTGGGCTCACGAGGTTTTAGGGAAAGGGTCCAGGAATGAGAGCAGTCTCAGGCTTCCAAAAGCTACTTGGGATCTGATGAACCCTTGGGTTCATCACAGTCAATGCTCTTTCTTAAAAAATCCACTGCAATCCAGCACCTAGAAATATTTTCCAGGGCAAAAAGTGGGTCACTGCTAGAAACTTTTCCAAACCACCGTTCATAAAAGGTAGCACCATGAACAACACAATAACGGGGGTAAAGGCTATTCTTCACTAAAAGATTAAAGAAACTTGACAACTGAATGCAGTACTTAATCCTGCTGCTGCTAAGTCACTTCAGTCATGTCTGACTCTGTGCGATCCCATAGACGGCAGCCTACCAGGCTCCCCCATCCCTGGGATTCTCCAGGCAAGAACACTGGAGTAGGTTGCCATTGCCTTCTCCAATGCATGAAAGTGAAAAGTGAAAGTGAAGTTGCTCAGTCGTGTCCGACTCTTTGCGACCCCATGGGATTTTCCAGGCAAGAGTACTGGAGTGGGATGCCATTGCCTTCTCTGAGTACTTAATCCTAGATGGAGAAAATTTCAGAAAACACTAATACAGGACAGGTTTGAGAATACCTAAAGAAATTTTAATCTGGCATCATATTCAGTAGTAGTCTTGTATCAAGGTTAAAATTCTTGAGTGTGATAATTATGTGATCAAGTAAGAGCATGTCTTGTTTTTAAAAGATGCATGTCAAAATATTTAGAGCTGATATTAATCATCTCTGCAACTTTTAAAAGATTCAACTAAGAGGGAGGGTGTGTATACGAGAGGAGACGGAAAGAGAAATGTATCTAAAATGAGGCCAATTGCTGAACCTATGGTATGTGCGTATTCATTGTTTATTGATTTTGCAAATTTTCTCTAACTTTGAAAACTTTCAAAATTAAAAACAAATGGGACAAAACCGCCTTTGTTATTTTGGAAGTTAAAAAGGGATGTGACACAGGGCAAACATCTTTCCATGGAAGGAAATTGGGGTTTCCATATTGCAAACTACTGTGGGGGCCCAACTGGCTCCCAGTGTCTCCCCTTCTTGTGTTCTCCCAGTTTCTGAAAAACAGTGTTGAACAACCATGAATTTATCACATTAACTTGCGGTTGTTCTGCTTGTTTGTTAAAGCTGATTGTCTAAGGAGCCTTGTTGTTGTTCAGCCACTAAGTGTGTCTGACTCTTTGGCAGCCTATGGACTGTAACACACCAGGCTTCCCTGTCCTCCACTGTCTCCTGAAGTTTGCTCAAATTCATGTCCATTGAGTCAGTGAGGCTTTCTAACTGTCTCATCCTCTGCCTCCCCCCTCTCCTTTTGCCTTCAATCTTTCCCAGCTTCAGGGTCTTTTCCAATGAGTTGGATCTTTCCATCAGGTGATCGAAGTTATTGGAGCTTCAGCTTCAGCATCAGTCCTTCCAATGAATATTCAGGGTTGATTATCTTTAGGATCCACTTATTTGACCTCAAAAATATAGTCATGTCCAACTCTTTTCAACCCCATAGACTGCAACCCACCAGCCTCCTCTATCCATGAAATTCTCCAGGCAAGAATACTGGAGTGGGTTGTCATTAACTTCTCCAAGGGATCTTCCCGGTCCAGGGATCGAATCTGGATCTTCTGCATTGCAGGCAGATTCTTTAGCATCTGAGCCACCAGGGAAGCCCCTGAGGAGCTTATCTATCTTTATAATTCAAGCACTGCCCCAATTAGCACAATCAAAATTGGAGAAATCTAATAGAGTACTATAGATGTTTCCAAAACAGAGTACTAAAAATATATGTATGTTCTTCTTCAGTCAGTCAGTTGTGTCTAACTCTTTGCGACCCCACGGACTGCAGCATGCCGGGCTTCCCTGTCCTTCAGTATCTCCCAGTTTGCTCAAAAAGTCCTGTCCATTGAGTCAGTGATGCCATCCAACCATCTTGTCCTCTATCATCTCCTTCTCCTCCTGCCTTCAATCTTTCCAAGCACCAGGGCTTCCTCTTAAAGAGAGCTAAATGGATGCCAGACCTTTATAGTTGGCCTTTTCCTTGTTGCTGTATAGTTGGTTTGCTTACACAGTGTATCAATCAGTTGAGGCTGGTATATGCTGCAGTGATAACCCAAGTCTCATTGACTTCATAGTCTTGAGCCAACAGCTGGGTGTCAGTCAGGAGCCTGGGTTTTCAAAGGCTGCCTCTCCTGTCACCTCGGCAGGGGCAAGAGAGGGAGAGTCTGCCCTGGAAATTAAGTGTCCAAGTGACATGTCTCTTCTATTTGCAACTCACTGAGTTGATCACGTGGCCCCAACACACCCCAGGAATGGGAAGTTCAGTCTTCCCTGGGCCCAGGCAGATGATGAGCTGACTTTTGTTTAGTAACCTCATGTCTGCTACACAAGTCCCACCTCTCCAGGCAGTGGCAACTCTGTCCTGTTTCTCTGCAGCCCTAGTGCCTTGCAGGGTACCTTGGAGCAGGTGGACAGCAAGTGTTTACTGAATGAATGTATGACTTTTCCAAGACTTTTCTCCCTAATAAATGAAGAGAAAATATAATGCATGCCCACTGTGTGCCAAGATGTTCTGCCTGTGACATCTCATTTAATCCTCTTTTGGGGTAGGTACTGTTCAGTTCAGTTCAGTTCAGTCGCTCAGTCATGTCCGACTCTTTGCGACCCCATGAATCGCAGCACGCCAGGCCTCCCTATCCATCACCATCTCCCAGAGTTCACTCAGACTCACGTCCATCGAGTCCATGATGCCATCCAGCCATCTCATCCTCGGTCATCCCCTTCTCCTCCTGCCCTCAATCCCTCCCAGCATCAGAGTCTTTTCCAATGAGTCAACTCTTCGCATGAGGTGGCCAAAGTACTGGAGTTTCAGCTTTAGCATCATTCCTTCCAAAGAATTTCCAGGGTTGATCTCCTTCAGAATGGACTGGTTGGATCTCCTTGCAGTCCAAGGGACTCTCAAGAGTCTTCTCCAACACCACAGTTCAAAAGCATCAATTCTTCGGC